>JBBPBX010010221.1:19872-30688 GCA_038048925.1 Garcialebias charrua | reverse complement strand
TATATATATATATATATATATATATATATATATATATATATATATATATATATATATATATATATATATATATATATATATATATATATACAAGCCCAAAACCAGAAAAGTTGGCACGTTGTGGAAATCGCAAATAAAAACAGAATACAATGACTTGCAAATCTTTTTCAACCTATATTCAATTGAACACACTGCAAAGACCACATACTTAACGTTCGAACTGGTAAACTTTGTTATTTTTTGCAATTATTAGCTCATTTGGAATTTGATGCCTGCAACATGTTTCAAAAAAGCTGGCACAAGTGACAAAGAAGACAGAGAAATTTGAGGAATGCTCATCAAACACTTATTTGGAATATCCCACAGGTGAACATGCAAATTGGGAACAGGTGGGTGCCATGATTGGGTATAAAAGCAGCTTCCTTGACATGCTCAGTCATCCACATAGAAGGATGGGGCGAGGGTCACCACTCTGTGAACAAATGCGTGGGCAAATTGTCGAACAGTTCAAGAACAACTTTTCTCAACGAGCTATTGCAAGGAATTTAGGAATTTCACCATCTACGGTCCGTAATATCATCAAAAGGTTCAGAGAATCTGGAGAAATCACTACACGTAAGGGGCAAGGCCGAAAACCAACATTGAATGCCCGTGACCTTCGATCCCTCAGGCGGTACTGCATCAAAAACCGACATCAGTGTGTAAAAGATATCACCACATGGGCTCAGGAATACTTCAGAAAACCACTGTCAGTAACTACAGTTCGTCGCTACATCTGTAAGTGCAAGTTAAAGCTCTACTATGCAAAGCAAAAGCCATTCATCAACAAGATCCAGAAACGCCGCCGGCTTTGCTGGGCCCGAGCTCATCTGAGATGGACTGATGCAAAGTGGAAAAGTGTTCTGTGGTCTGATGAGTCCACATTTCAAATTGTCTTTGGAAACTGTGGACGTCGTGTCTTACGGACCAAAGAGGAAAAGAACCATCAGGACTGTTATAGGCGCAAAGTTCAAAAGCCAGCATCTGTGATGGTATGGGGGTGCATTAGTGCCCAAGGCATGGGTAACTTACACATCTGTGAAGGCACCATTAATGCTGAAAGGTACATACAGGTTTTGGAGCAACATATGCTGCCATCCAAGCGACGTCTTTTTCATGGACGCCCCAGCTTATTTCAGCAAGACAATGCCAAGCCACATTCTGCACGTGTTACAACAGCGTGGCTTCGTAGCAAAAGAGTGCGGGTCCTCCCCTGGCCTGCCTGCAGTCCAGACCTGTCCCCCATTGAAAATGTGTGGCGCATTATGAAACGTAAAATACGACAACGGAGACCCCGGACTGTTGAACAACTTAAGCTGTACATCAAGCAAGAATGGGGAAGAATTCCACCTGAAAAGCTTCAAAAATTGGTCTCCTCAGTTCCCAAACGTTTACTGAGTGTTGTTAAAAGGAAAGGCGATGTAACACAGTGGTAAATATGTCCCTGTGCCAACTTTTTTGCAATGTGTTGCTGCCATTGAATTCTAAGTTAATGGTTATTTGCAAAACAAAATAAAGTTTCTCCGTTCGAACATTAAATATATTGTCTTTGCATTCTATTCAGTTGAATATGGGTTGAAAAAGATTTGCAAGTCATTGTATTCTGTTTTTATTTGCGATTTGCACAACGTGCCAACTTTTCTGGTTTTGGGCTTGTATATATATATATGTATATATATATATATATATTATATATATATATATATATGTATATATATATATATATATGTATATATATATATATATATATATATATATATATATATATATATATATATATATATATATATATATATATATATATATATATATATACATTCCTCCTTTTAACAAAGTATCAAAAAACTAGCAAAACATTATAAGGTATATGTATAAAATCAAAGACAGGAACAAATCTGCATTGGTTTTTGCCAGGATTCCAACAGATTCTGAAAACCATTTAGAGAAGTCAAGGTCGAGAGCTTCAGATCTTTTTGTAAGATATTCCATGAAGCAGGAGCGGAGTAGGAGAAGGCCCTTTTTCCAAGTTCAGTCCTCACTGACGGAACACTGCAGGTAATCATGTCCTGAGAGCGCACGCTGTAGCTGCACTCACGCAAAGACATGTAGGAGGAGATGTATGAGGGCAGCAGACCAAGAAGTGATTTGAAGATGAAAATGTACCAGTGGAAGAGTCTGCGTGAGGTTAATGATGTCCAGTTAACCAGTGAATACAGGGTGCAGTGGTGGGTACGATAATCACAACCAGTTATGAATCTTAGTGCACCATGATAGACAACATCCAACATCCGCAGGGTGCTTGTAGGAGCATTCATGTAGAGAATGTCACCGTAATCAATGGAGGGAAGGAAAGTCACAGATACAAGGCGTTTCCTAACATTCAGTGATAGACATGATCTGTTTCTGAAAAAGAAACCCAGTTTAACTTTCAGTTTCTTCACTAGGTTTTCCACGTGGAGTTTAAAAGAGAGATGTGAATCGATCAGGATACCCAGATATTTATAGGAATCAACAAATAGGTACACCATTTGAAGATAAAATCAGAGGATGTACAGTAGTCCCTCATTTATCGTGAGGGATCCGTACCCTGCAGCCCAGCGATATGTGAAAAAGCGTGAAGTAGGAATAGTAGTACAAGTAGTAGTTTATTTTAGTATTTATATATACTGTACCGGTAAATATATATTAAGATGTTTTAAACCCTTCCCACTCTTGCAATATTCTAAACAATGTTTCTAAACTAAATGCTCTAAAAGAGCACAGAATGTCATGATTTCAGCTCTCTTTACTCTCGGCCACGCCCACATCCACGCTCTGCACGAGATCAGCTGATCAGCTGCAGGAGGAAGCTTCTCCCACAGCTGTGGGCTGCACAGAGCTGCTAAATAATTTAAAACAATTTATTTAAAATAAAAACTCCATGCTGATCGTGCGGCTCATCCGTCAGTCAGCCAATTGTGTGTCATGTCCGATCTTACTTTATAAACCACGATAGAACGAGTCCGTGAAAAACGAACCACGAAGTAGCGAGGGACTACTGTATATTTTTTTATTTCCAGATCTGGATAAGGTTTTCCATGTTTCCTCACTGATCTTGACATTAGTTTCTGAAGAACTTGTCAGTTTCTCATAAATCTGTCATATGTGGACACGTTCCACAGACTTTGGTTGTTTTCGTTGACCACATGCTAATTTTTGTACACTATTCAGCTACATTTCTCTCTTTTGTGTACAAAAAAATAGCATTTGCATTGCCATTGCATGAATTTAGAGTGCTGTAACATTTCAGGAAAGCCAGTGGCAGGAGCTCCTGGTGTCACTACACACACTCCCCATACCTGAGCCTGGAGTCCCCGTTCACCTTGGAGTGGTGAGCGTATTTTTATCACAAAACACACAGCTGAACACCGATTGTTCTCACATGTAGGCTGTAATGTTTCTTGTGTGATCTGACGCACATCTTTATTAGACATTTATCATATGGAAGTCGTGTTTTTAATTTTTCCCTGATTAATGCCAGCTTCTCACTCTTATTTGTGTTCCCCAGCATTCCTTCTTCACTGTGCCTGACACGAGTGAACTCCCCAGCATTCCCGAGAATGTGAGTGTTTTCATTCCTCCTGATGGTAGTCATTCCAGAACAAGGTCAAAGGTCTCTGACGTTCAGTCGTAAACAACCTCGCCAAGTTCAGCCATGGAGGAAACTTCCTGATTCGCTTTGAAAGGCAGAAATAGCTTTTAGTCTTTAGAGTATTTCTTACACAAAACCTGTTCCACAGACGGTTTGGTGTGTCCAAACTATCTTCATCCCATTTAAATAAGAGATTTCTCTTTTCCATCTCACGGCTGTTTGCTGTAATGGTACGTCCACACCTAACAGCGTTTCAACGGCAGGAGGGTCCAGTTTACATGCAAAGTCAATGGGGGACGCGCCTCCAGCCGCGTCTTGGCGTCGGGCGTCACGTCACGTGCGTGTTGAGCGTGATGGAAAGCGTTTTTCCGTGCACGTGAACCCGCGTCAGCCTCCAAAGCACGCGTTGATTTAGCTGAAGATTTCGCAGTTCAAACATTCAAACGCCGTTCAACTCTCCCTGATTGGTTGATCAGGGAGAGTCGGGGGGAGAAGAGAGGGGGTCAGGGGGAGAGTCCCTATGTGACGCGGAAACGATTGCGCAACTATGTGACGTATTGTTTGTTGGACACAGAAAAAACTCGCTGAGTCATGGACTATGGAAGAGAAACTCATTGTAGCTGTGCGTTCGCGACAAGTCCTTCACGACCAGTCAAGTCTGCTCTACAGCAGTGGTGGAGAAAGTACTCAAACACTGTACTTAAGTAAAAGTACAAATAAACAGACAAAAATGTACTCTAGTAAAAGTAGAAGTACCATATTAATGTTTTTACTTAAGTAGAAGTAAATAAGTACTTGATTTTAAAAATACTTAAAAGTATTAAAGTAAAAGTACTTGCTGAATGTATTACCTAATCCAATGATCTACAATATCATAAGTGTGCATACTGTATGTATATTTTCTGTAATACATTAATAGTGTTGAGTCATTTTAATGAACAATGCTGCAGATAATACAGTACTGTACATGTTTTTATTGTGTTTACTCTGTGACACAGTTCACACTTGGACTTGTGATTCTGTGCGTCAGAATTTCAGGGATGACATACAGAGTTAAATGACATTAAGCAAAATAAGAAAGATTATACCTGTGAAAGTTTTTTATTAAACACAAACCAATGTGTCATTTTAACTGCAGTAAACACATTTAAGTAAAAGTTGTCTGCCTGAAAAAAGGAGCATTAGACACAACTAACAAAGGAACATCTGATCATTTCAACTCCAGTTTGTCATCAACTCTAGTTAAACTACTGTCTAGTCAACCTTGTAATGGGTCAATAGTGAACAATGTTTCAACTTCCTGACACAATTTTCAAAACTTGGACCTGAGTGTTGAGTCATTTGGGGACATCTTTTGTCTCCTAACATCCCATGAACTGACACATTTTAATGTTGCAGCAAGAATTTATTGTTCAAGTTCAAAAGAAGTTGGTTTTCAAAGTTTTTTGAGTCCAGTCTGGCTCTTTTGGGAGAGAGAATCTGTCCTGCTGTACTGAACAGTCTTTCAGTAATATTATAATAGTCTTTCAATAATATTTCAATAAGGCCATGGGTGTTGTGTATTTTCTGGCTGAATCTCTGTGGTGGAATCCATTTTGGGTGTGTTAGTGGTGCTGTGGGTGCTCCCAGCTCAATGATGTAAATATACTAGAATATATGTCATTGATTCAGCTCTTCTTGAAGGCGGGTGTAATGTTACCTGTCCACTTTGCAGTGATTCAATGGACCAACTCCCCTCTTGACATCAGTTACTTTCAAACTAACGACAAATCAAAAAGCTGCAACGTGAATGTAACTTGTAACTCAACACATTATAGAAATGTAGTGTAGTAGAAAGTACAGATACTTCATGTAAAATGTAGTGGAGTAAAAGTAAAAAGTACCCATGTTTAACTCTACTTAAGTAAAGTACAGATACATGAAAAATGTACTTAAGTACAGTAACAAATTATTTGTACTTAGTTACATCCTACCACTGCTCTACAGAGACAGAAATAAAAAGCTCCTCGCCTGACGGAGTGCAGTGAGGACTCGGTATACCGGTAAGCTCCTCCCACACACCCCGCCGCAGTTTCGCGTTCTGGTCTGGACACCACTGTGGGTCCAGTGCGTCCACTTGCGTGCGTGACGAGCTTTTTGGAAGTTGAAACGCTGCTAGGTGTGGACGTACCATCAGTCACTGGAGGATGACCAGTCTCAATCCTGGGTCGTAGGATGGATATTTATAACCAAAAAAGAATCCTGAACTAAAGTATCTAAATATTTTACAGAATACATCAGAATTTGAGTATAAATGTACAGATACCAGTTGATGTACTTTATTTTAGAGAAAACAAATCAATAATTCATGTGTCAGGGATTTTATTAAAGAATAAGATTCTTAAAGGTAACAAGGTGCGAGGACGAAAGTCCTGCAACCATGTGACCGCGAGTCGACTTCGGGCCTTCGGCTTTGGATGGAGTATGCTGGGCCCTTTAGGGTGGGAAAATGATCTAAACCAGTTCTTCAGCAGACTTGATCAGACACTCACCCCTCCCCCACTGCCAGCTTTTCTCCCCTGAACTCCACACCTCACAGCCATCACCCACCACCTCTGCTTCAGAGGGCTCCATCTCACAGACCCCTCCCCAACCACCATCCTGGCCCTTTCAACACTTCATGTGAGGAACAAGCTTAAAAAAATCAGGGTGTGAAAGGGTGTACATCTGGATGGCATCAGCTCCAGGCTCCTGAGGTGCTGCGCAGGGTGGCATCGTGGGATACATGGGAAAGTACCACAGCTGTGGAAGACCTCCTGTGTGGTACCAGTGTCGAAGACCACACATCTGAAGGACCCTTGAGAAGTTGGTCCTCAACCATCTACGCGCACTTGTGGGTTTTTTGTTAGATTTGCTGCAGTTCATCCATCTGTCAGGGTGGATGATGCCATCCGCTACCTCCTGCACTGAGATCTGACCCACCTGGAGAAGTCTGGAAGCACCGTGAGGATCATGTTCTTTGATTTCTCCAGTGCTTTTAATATCATCCAGCCTGGACTTCTGAAGGACAAGCTGGAGCGGTCAGGAGAGGACCACCACCTGTCCCAGTGGATACTGGACTGTGTATGGACACGGGGCTGTGTTTCTGACAGGCTGGTCCACACTGAAGAAACGGGGGCACCGCAGGGAACTGTTCCTGTTCACCCTCCAAACTGGAGACTTCTCCGTCAACTCCCCAGGCTGCCATCTACAAAACTTCTCTGATGACTCAGCCATAGTTGACCTCATCACAGGTGAGGACGACTCATACAGACAGTGGACACAGGACTTTGTGGACTGGTGCCAGCAGAACCACCTCCTGATCAACACGAGGAAAACCAAGGAGCTGGTTGTGGATTTCTGCAGGTGCAGACCCACCACACTGACCCTGGTGAACATCCAGGGAGTGGACATTTAGATTGTGGACTCATAAGTACCTGGGTGTTCACCTGAACAATAAACTGGACTGGAGTCACAACACTAATGCACTTTACAGGAAGGGTCAGCACAGACTTCCTGCTGAGGATACTGAGGTCTTTTGGAGTACAAGGGCTGCTCCTGAAGACCTTTTGGACTCTGGTGGCATCAGACATCTTCTATGGTGTAGTTTGCTGGAGCAGCAGGTCATCCCTAAAGCTCAAGTAATACTTCAACTTGGGAGACAAGATGGCGGCGGTGGGTGTTGACGTGTCTGTGCGAGCTCCGTGTGGACATCCAACTGCTGGCGTCTAGGTTATCATTCAAACAACGGATCATTAACCTAATCATCAGTTTGCTTCCAACGGTTTCCTTTCCACCTGGAATAAAAAATAAAAAATAAAAATCCTCTGAGTTTTCTTTTTTTCACTTTGGGAAAACTCTGCGGTGCTGACTTCTGGTTCTGCCTCCTGCCCTGGGCGTCGTCTCGCTGGATCTGCTCCAGTGGACTGGCTGGTGGGGCCGCTGGGCTTCTTCTGCGGGCTGTGGTGGACAAAGAGAGTCAGAGAGAATTTATTGTCATTTGCACCGCATGTAGTACATGTGTTGAAAACGAGATTATGTACACAGGGTCCCAGTTACATCCAACAACAAATGCAAGAGAAATACAATAATAACATCTAGGATTAACTAAGAGAGACATCACATCAGCTAGTAATACACTAAGCCCTAATGTAGTAGAAAAACATCATTATAAACAGCAGCACGAACATGAGCAGATGGTCACAGATGAACGCAGCAACAAGAAACAGATCAGTACAGTATCAGTATGATGTGACATTTTGCAGTGTTTATTCTTATTATTTATTTATTCATGAGTCTGACAGCCTCAGGGTAGAAGCTGTTTCTCAGTCTAGTGGTTCTACATTTGATGCTCCTCAACCTCCGTCCCGAGGGGAGTGGTGCAAAGAGTGAGTGTGCTGGGTGAGTGAGGTCTTTCATGATGCAGGTGGCTCTTTTTCTGCATCTGGAGGTGTAAATGTCTGTGATGGTGGGGAGACTGACTCCCACAGACAAAGCGGGTCGCATTGGACGGGCTTTGTCGGGGACGTGTTTTCCGGGGAGCGCTGCTGCATTTCTCCGGCGAGCTGTGGGTGGACGGCACGGACCATAGTTGGACCGGCTTGTCGGGGACGTGGGTTCCGTTGAGAGCTGCTGCGCTTCTCCGGCAGGCTGTGGGTGGACGACGCGGGCCACCATTGAACCGTCTTTGTTGAGATCGTGGTTCCGGACTGTGTCGTTAGATTTGTGTGCCTGCTGGAGATGTCCTATTGTGGTTTGTCCTACGGACTGTTGGATTCAGGTATTGTAGCTTGCTAGGTCGCAGCTACCGGCTAAAGTTTGGTGAACACAGTGATCAGCCTTCGTCTTTAGTTTACCAAGCTGAAATTTTTCCAATACTGTATTGTGATATTTATTTGATGAACAATGTTGAAAAAAGGTGGACAGAGGAAGCAAGATTCACTACCGTAGTTGGAAATTCAGAAGACATGGAGGAAATAAAGAAATCATTCAACTTTATGAGTGCTAAACAAACAAGGTTGGCATCTCAACAAGAACTTCTGGTTGGATTGGTTAATGAAGTAAAACAATTGAAAATACAAATAAATAAAGACAATAAAATAGCTGAACTTGAAAAAACATTTTTTTGATGATTTGGAGCAGGATGCAAGACTGAATAATCTGGTGATTACCGGACGTGAAGTCAAGCGCCGGTCATTTGCAAAGGTTGTTGCGGGTACTAACATAACAGAAGATGCACAGCAGGATGAACTACTGACTCTGGAAGAGCAGGTGGTGTCTTTTTTACAAGACAAAGACATTGATGTGGACCATGATGACATCTCTATCTGTCACACCTTGCCCAGTAAAGTAGATAAATCCAAACCATCAAGGTTGTTGAAGAAACAGAATAAAGTAACATCATTGTCCCATTCATGTCTAATAGGCGGCCTGTAACAGGCCTCTAACTGTTAAATCGTCTTGGGCCTTCTTTGTCTCACCTTCCTCTTTGTGATGCACCAAATGTTCTCTATAGGTGAAAGATCTGGACTGCAGGCTGGACATTTCAGTACCGGATCCTTCTCCTACGTAGCCATGATGTTGTGATTGCTGCAGAATGTGGTCTGGCATTATCTTGTTGAAAAATGCAGGGTCTTCCCTGAAAGAGATGACGTCTAGATGGAGCATATGTTGTTCTAGAACCTGAACATAGTTCTCTGCATTAATGGTGCCTTTCCAGACATGCAAGCTGCCCATGCCACAAGCGCTCATGCAACCCCATACCATCAGTGATGCAGGCTTCTGAACGGAGCGTTGATAACAACTTGGGCTATCCTTGTCCTCTCTGGTCCGGATGACATGGCGTCCCAGTGTTCCATAAAGAACTTCAAATCGTGACTCATCTGACACAGAACAGTCTTCCATTTTGCCACACTCCATTTTAAATGACCCCTGGCCCAGTGCAAACGTCTGAGCTTGTGGAGCTTGCTTAGAAATGGCTTCCTCTTTGCACTGTAGAGTTTCAGCTGGCAACGGCGGATGGCACGGTGGATTGTGTTCACTGACAATGCTTTCTGGAAGTATTCCTGAGCCCATTCTGTTATTTCCTTGACAGTGGCATTCCTGTTTGAGGTGCAGTGACGTTTAAGGGCCCGGAGATCACGAGCATCCAGTAGAGTTTTACGGCCTTGACCCTTACGCACAGCAATTGTTCCAGATTCTCTGAATCTTTTGATGATGTCATACATGGTTGATTGACTTAATTGGTGTTAATTGGTCTTCCAGCTGTTCGTTATATGCTCAATTTCCTTTTTCCAGCCACTTATTGCTACTTGTCCCAACTTTTTGGGGATTTGCTGACACTGTGAAATTTTGAATCAACATATTTTTCTTTTAAAATGTTACATTTACTCAGATTAAACTTTTGATCTGTCAGCTATGTTCTATTAAGAATAAAATATTGACATTTGCCATCTCCACATCATTGCATTCAGTTTTTATTCACAATTTGTTTAGTGTCCCAACTTTTTTGGAATCCGGTTTTTATTTTTCCCTTTCGTTTTCCCTTGGCAGAGAAACCTAACGGAGTACTTTGTAGCCGTAGACGTCAACAACATGCTCCATCTGTACGCCAGTATGCTTTACGAACGCCGAATCCTCATCTGCTGCAGCAAACTAAGCACTGTAAGTAGACTCCACTTCCTGTTTTAGTCTCCTGGATTATTATTTTTTTTGTCTTTTTGAATTTCACAGTACATGTATGTTTCGTACAAGATGTGAAGCATCCACTTTGAAACCCCAATCTTAAATATCAACTTTGAAGATTAATTTTTCTATCCTCATCTACACTTTCTAAAAAAAAGTCTTGCTAAAACAAATAAGAAAAATAAAATGAATAATTAACTCAAACCAGCTTTATTTTGGTGTTTTAGTGGCCAGAGAGCCACATAATTCTATTAAGGTGACCTTTCTTTATTTCAAATTTACTAGCATTTATTTTAGGCCAAGTGTACAGTATGCTGTTTTAACTCATCATGGGATTATTTACCAATTAATATAATTTTCTCCTCATTTGCTTTCATTACATAAAATAAGTGGCATTATAATTTATTGTAATAATTCATGTTGAATGTTGAATCAGCACGTATA
>JBBPBX010010221.1:0-17147 GCA_038048925.1 Garcialebias charrua | reverse complement strand
AGGCTCCGGGGGTGGATGAGATTCGCCCGGAGTTCCTTAGGGCTCTGGATGTTGTAGGGTTGTGTTGGCTTACGCGACTCTGCAATATCGCGTGGACATCGGGGGCAGTTCCCTTGGATTGGCAGACTGGGGTGGTGGTTCCCCTATTTAAAAAGGGGGACCGTAGGGTGTGTTCCAACTATAGGGGGATCACACTCTTAAGCCTCCCTGGTAAGGTCTATTCAGGGGTTCTGGAGAGGAGGGTCCGTCGGATAGTCGAACCTCGGATTCAGGAGGAGCAGTGTGGTTTTCGTCCTGGTCGTGGAACACTGGACCAGCTCTACACCCTCAGCAGGGTCCTGGAGGGTGCGTGGGAGTTTGCCCAACCAGTTTACATGTGCTTTGTGGACTTGGAGAAGGCATTCGACCGCGTCCCTCGGGGGGTTCTGTGGGGGGTACTCCGGGAGTATGGGGTACCAGGCCCTTTGATAAGGGCTGTTAGGTCCCTGTACGACCGGTGTCAGAGCTTGGTCCGCATTGCCGGCAGTAAGTCAGGCTCGTTTCCGGTGAGAGTTGGACTCCGCCAAGGTTGCCCTTTGTCACCGATTCTGTTCATAACTTTTATGGACAGAATTTCTAGGCGCAGCCAAGGTGTTGAGAGGATCCGTTTTGGTGACCTTAGAATCGCTTCTCTGTTTTTTGCAGATGATGTGGTCCTACTGGCTTCATCAGTTCGTGATTTACAACTTTCACTGGAGCGGTTTGCAGCCGAGTGTGATGCGGCCGGGATGAGGATCAGTTCCTCCAAATCCGAGGCCATGGTCTTGAGCCGGAAAAGGGTAGCATGCCCTCTCCGGGTCGGGGAGGAGGTCCTGCCCCAAGTGGAGGAGTTTAAGTATCTCGGGATCTTGTTCACGAATGAGGGAAAACTGGAGCGTGAGATCGATAGGCGGATAGGTGCAGCGTCCGCAGTGAAGCGGGCGCTGTACCGGTCTGTCGTGGTGAAGAGAGAGCTGAGTCAAAAGGCAAAGCTCTCAATTTACCGATCGATCTACGTTCCCACCCTCATCTATGGTCATGAGCTTTGGGTTATGACCGAAAGAACAAGATCTCGGATACAAGCGGCTGAAATGAGTTTTCTCCGCAGGGTGGCTGGACTCTCCCTTAGAGATAGGGTGAGAAGCTCAGTCATCCGGGAGGGACTCGGAGTAGAGCCGCTGCTTCTCCACATCGAGAGGAGCCAGTTGAGGTGGCTCGGGCATCTGGTTAGGATGCCTCCTGGACGCCTCCCTGGTGAGGTGTTCCGGGCATGTCCCACCGGGAGGAGACCCAGAGGAAGACCCAGGATACGCTGGAGGGACTATGTTTCTCGGCTGGCCTGGGAACGCCTTGGGATTCCCCCAGAGGAGCTGCTCCAAGTGGCTGGGGAGAGGGAAGTCTGGGCCTCCCTACTTAGGCTGCTACCCCCGCGACCCGACCCCGGATAAGCGGAAGAAGATGGATGGATGGATGGATGGATGACCGTTTTCATTCATTCTGACATTGAAAATATTGAACACTACCATTTTCAGCCGCTAGATGGCACTCAAGTAGTATGGCATGCCGTTGTATCATGTAATAGGTAAAAGTGGCTATTAATGACACAATCGGCTTGCCACAGTGAGCCACCTTTGTCCAGCTCTGGGATCATGCCTGGAGCAACCGTCAAATCAGCTTCATTTCGCCGCCCCAGCAAAATGCAGCTGATATGACCATTGATGTGCATTTATTAAGCAAAAGACAAAAGACACACCTTTGATAGAACGTCAAACGAACAAATAATGGTTTTAGGTGCTTATCTTGTTAAATTTCGAAGAAATGCACAGCGTTCTGCCATCCTTATTTCCTCCCTCTGCACGCTCCCGGAGCACCGAGGCAGCAGATACTTTTGAAATGCAGCTGCTTGGACCGTCATAGTGCATGTATTAAGTACATTTCAACTGAGACACACCTTTACTATAAAGTTGACCAAACAAATAATTGTTTTTAGGTGCTAATCTTGTTAAAATCTTGTTAAAGTCCTTCCGTGCACATTCCCGTGGCCGCCATTTGACAGCCAATCGTTTTTTGGCGCAACACCGGCCCACATTCCCAGGTTAGTGGTGATGCATAATAGATGCGGCGTATACAGTGAAGTGACATATTTATGGATTTTTCCACTTTATTAGACATACAGTATTTGGACTGATTCGACTTATAAGGCGGTGCGACGTGTACGGCGGAAATTACGCTATCTGCTTTTAACCCTTCCTGTTGTACTGAGTCATTCTGTGTTGTTTATTGTCACTAAACAACATATTTGTTGCTTGCAGAAAGTTCGAGGTATGGCTCTGGATGATGTGGTAGTCCTAAACGTGGACACAAATACACTTGAATCCCCGTATGATGACCTTCAAAGCCTACCCAACGATGTGGTGAGTTTCACTGTTGAGTTGTTACATCAAGCTGAAGCCTCTGTCCCTGCATGAATACACTCCAACGAGCGTGACTTCATGTCCTGCAGGTTTCGTCTTTAAAAAGCCGTTTGAAGAAGGCCTCAACAACAACTGGTAGCGGTGTGGCTCGGGCCTTCCTCAAGAGTCAGGCAGCTCTGTTTGGCAGCTACAGGAACGCTCTGCAGATTGAAGCGGTCAGTTTCTGATCCAGATCACGACACAATGGCTGTAGGGAGCAGAAAATTGGGAGAACATTGTCCGTACTCCTCCAAACTAAACTTCTCATTTGTCTGCATTCTTCTATTTAAAAAAAAAAGAGATCCAACCATTGTATACTTTGTGTGTGTGTGTAAGAAAAGTAGATACTTTAATCTCTTACTTGCTTCTGATTTTCTTTTTTTATTTACTTTTTGGATTTAAGATGATTGCAGTTTGGTCTGCAGCAATGAAAAACCTAGTTTGTGATGGTTGTCTGTTGCTCAGGAAGACGTTCATCTCTTGTGACAACAATTTTAATGAGCTTAGATCTCAGATACAAGTCTGCAGGACTCTTTGAGTATTAAATATTGAAAGTGTTCAGCAGCAGAGTTGCAGTGTTGTAACGGTTCTGTTTTGTTTCATGTCAGGGAGAACCAATAACATTCAACGAGGACACTTTTATTAATCATCGCTCCAGTGCCATGAGACAGTTTCTTCAGAACGCCATTCAGCTGCAGCTCTTCAAACAGGTACAACACACAGCTGCTCACCTTTGGACACTGTGATGTGGGGTTCTGTGGAGTAGTTATGAACAATAATATCTTACCTGTTGTGGATAGCTCTGTGAACAATCTCATTTTGTAACAAGCGCTATGCCAATGTCCCCCACCGCTAAAGGATTTCAATAGTGTAAGTTTTCATTTTTTAGATGAGTGGTTTTTTTGGGGGGACTGGAATTAAACAGGGAATGCAAGTAAACCTAGCTAGTAAAAGCTAGCTGTAGCCCTTTCAGTACCGCCTGAGGCGCGTCCTGCAAGAATGTCATAATCTTGAATGTTGTTTGGTTGAATTACCGTATTTTCCGTTGTAAAGGTCGCACCGTTGTATAGGTCGCACTGTCCAATTATTGCCAAAAAATTGGAAAAATCCATAAATGGATCGCACCCGTGTATAGGTCGCACCTACGTCACCGCCGACGTAACGCCTCATCCACCGCTGACGTGCCGCGTGACCGCTGAGTCAACCCGACAATATGGACCGAGTGTTTAGCTCTGCTGCTAATGTCTGCCAGAAGCTAACAGAAGCTAAACACGAGACGAGTCCGTCTCTGAAAACACGAATAAAAAATTGAATCTCATCTCAAATGATTCATCCAGGACATAGTTAAGTACATTAAATCTCATATAATTACACACTGTAAGCAGAAATAATATACACCGAGTGGTTTAGAAGCTATTTATAACATAAACAGAAATAAAACTAGAAGCTACCTGAAGCTCTATGCGAATAAAAGATCGGTTTATTTTTATTTTTATCTCAAACATCTAATAAAGCTACTCACTTGTAAACGTCCACACTGTGATTCCATTCTGTAAGTTTCAGAAAAATTAGCTGAGTGGTTCTTGACTTATCTTGCTAACAAACAGCAAACAAACAGAGCTAACAGAAGCTACATCCAGACCAGGAGGCCGACAGAGTCAGTCCGAGCAGAGGAGCTTTTTTTCAGACGCATGAGCTGGAAACAGTCTTGTTCTTCTTCTTGGGTCGGTGTACTCCTCTGGAAGTGGTACTGCACTGCGCCCCTAGCGGCCGAAAGTGGTACCGCACCATTTTCTGCCAAAGTGAAAAGGGTCATAACTGAGCCAAAAATTGGTCTAAAAATATGGGAAAAAAAATCCATAAATAGGTCGCACTGGTGTATAGGTCGCAGGCCTTGAAAAAAACCATTAAAAGGTGCGACCTATACACTGAAAAATACGGTACTCTGAAGTCTTGAGTTGTTTTATGACAAGAATCCAGTTTAGAAGTGGGTTCACTTGACCACGCCATTTGTTCATCAGAAATGTCTGAACAACCCACTTTTAAAGTAGGCTGCACAAGATGTGCTGCAGCTAACTGCTGCTGCGTTGCGTGTTCGTAAATAACCATAGATTTCATCTAAACAAACGTAGTGCATACTTGACTGTGGTGCAAAGATCTACTGTATAAAACTGCTGGATTATGAAGCTGTTTTCAGAGAGCAGTTCAGTCCGTTCAGACCTAAACGCCATTTTTCTGATATGAGATTGTTCAACGAGCTGTTTGCAACAGAAAAGATGGTAATTATTCATAATCTTTCCGAAGGGTCACCTCAAATGTCAGAACTATCCGTTTAGACATCAACTTAACATTTAAAGGCACGGTCTGCAGTTTCTGTAAAGCCCTGAAACTTAGGAAATTTTCGAGCAGAAACCCTTCTCCCTCCTCCCCCTTGCACTCTGGCTGACCTGAAACTCCGCCTCCTTAGCTCCTCCTCCACAGCTTGGCCTGTCTCGTGAACGCGCATGCATTGTAAACACAGTTCTAAGATGGCGTCGGCGCAGTCACCCGATCGACTATTTCCTTCTCAAATCTTTGCGTATTTGTAATAAAGTATCGTAAATTATGTATAACCCTTTCAATAAGTTATGTTATAATACTTTGCTGCAGTGTGTGACATTTTATCTGTGTTACGCATCGTTTTGAAACATTCTCGATGGTCTTCAGACGAGGAATTTACACCCAGAGGGACCTACGGTCCGAAGAAGAGGAAAACAGCTGGACTTGTTCATATTCTGGTTTTGTTACATAATGAGATTCGATGCTCACAGGGGGAGTTGATGAAAACAAACAGTTCTCATAGTCACCCTGTTTTCATGCAAACCTTTAAATTGATGATTCTTCATGAACATGCAGTGAAATAATTTTCTATTTGAAAGAACACAGCGACAAAATCTTTTTTATTTATTTATTTAGACAATAAATACACAAAAAACCTAAATAAATATGTGACAAGGATCATCAAACCGTTACATAACGCACTTAAATAACCATAAATAAAGCACTGAGCATCCACCCTGATGTTAAATACTCTGTTGTGTACTTAGTTTGATTTAAATAACTTTTTAATAAAACTGGACAGAAATTAAACAGAACTTAATTAACTCCAAATTCTTCCTAACCTGCAGCCTTCAGGGCAACAGAACAGCAAGCAGGGCCCAGGTGACTGATCTGGTCTTCACTTAAGTGGGTCAGGTCAATAAATATGTGGAGCTTCTCCAGATTGTCAGCTTGTCCAAACATCTAAAGTCCATAGAGAACCACCTGATCTCCACTCTTTCATTTGTGTATATATATAATAATATATATATATAGTTATAAATATAGGTATCTATATGTATATATACTATATATATATATAGTTATAAATATAGGTATCTATATAAAAAAATAACTATATTTATAACTACAGTATACAGTATATACTATATATATACTGTATATCTATATATGTATATATATCTATCTATATATGTATATATATATATATATATATATATATATCTATCTATATATCTATATATATATATATATATATATATATATATATATATATATCTATATATATCTATATATCTATATATATATATATATCTATATATATATATATATCTATATATCTATATATATTATATCTATATATATATCTATATATATATATCTATATATATATATATATCTATATATATATATCTATATATATATATATATATATATATATATATATATATATATATATATATGTATGTATGAATGTAGAATGATGAACATATTCTACCATTGCTGTTCATCATTCTTTAGTTAGTAGCAGGTCACTTTTGTAAATGAGCCCTCGAGGCTCAATGAGATTTACCTGACTAAATAAAGGTTGAATGAATGAATGACTACTGTATATATATATATATATACAGTATATATAAATAAAAAAATTAAGGTTCATTGATAAACTTCATCAACTCGTTTAAAAGTTCTTTTCTTTTAATTGAGGATTTTTGGGATTGAAATTGCCCCAAGGCCACACCCTGCCACAGATCTTTGGAGGACACCCCACGTGGAGATGGTCTTCATCTGGTCTCCATGGGTCAGTCCTCAGTGCTGGTTGATCACCTTCGGTCTCACGCAGGTGCAACCCACTGAGATGAGTTTGGACTCCAGGCGGTAGTGGTAGCTGTGCCTGGCCCTGGCGTCTTGACTCGCCTCAGAACCAGCACCTGATGCAGAATGGGACGGGACTCCAGGCCCCCGTCCTCCAGTCCTTGGTGGTCCAGGCAGGTTTTGAGCAAACAGTGAGCCTGCGACAGCGCATGAGGGAACATGTTGTCATCCCTGGAGATGCTGAGGACAGAGAGGAGACAAAAACTGTTAACAGGACTCTGAGCTTCATGAAGGACAACACACAGGAGCTGAAGCCTCACTTGTAGGTCCACGGTGAGATGGAGTCGCTGGCCAAAGAACTGACTTTTAGGCTGGGAACTAAATTGTTTGGGTCCAAACGCAGAGGGACCGTTTCTTCTGCTAATCCTTCAAAGGACTTCCTGTGTGGCTTTGCTGCTGTCTGTGGGACCACCACCACCATCATCATCAACAGGACAGCGCTGACAACCTGAGGAAGAAGAACATTCATTCATTCAACCTTTATTTATACAGGCTAGCCTCGTTGAGCCACGGGGACTCATTTACAAGAGAGACCTGTCTCACTCACACCTAGGGTCAATTTAGAGTTACCAATCAGTCTAACATGCATGTTTTTGGTCTGTGTATGTTATACATGAACACAGAATTTTAATTAAGTCATCTTTTTAAAAATTCTTAAATTTATAAAGTTGTACATTTTCTGTGACGTGGTTAGAAAAATAAAATAATAAAAAAAATAAGCTTCAAAGATATTTATTGTCAATATTGTGCATCTGTATTATTCTAATTTTATGTCCACTAAAATTGCAGCACAGAAAAGCCATAACAATAAAGAAATACATTATATAAAAACTGGAGCGTGAGATTGATAGGCGGATAGGTGCAGCGTCCGCAGTGAAGCGGGCGCTGTACCGGTCTGTCGTGGTGAAGAGAGAGCTGAGTCAAAAGGCAAAGCTCTCAATTTACCGATCGATCTACGTTCCCACCCTCATCTATGGTCATGAGCTTTGGGTTATGACCGAAAGAACAAGATCTGGGATACAAGCGGCTGAAATGAGTTTTCTCCGCAGGGTGTCTGGACTCTCCCTTAGAGATAGGGTGAGAAGCTCAGTCATCCGGGAGGGACTCGGAGTAGAGCCGCTGCTTCTCCACATCGAGAGGAGCCAGTTGAGGTGGCTCGGGCATCTGGTTAGGATGCCTCCTGGACGCCTCCCTGGTGAGGTGTTCCGGGCATGTCCCACCGGGAGGAGACCCAGAGGAAGACCCAGGACACGCTGGAGGGACTATGTTTCTCGGCTGGCCAGGGAACGCCTTGGGATTCCCCCAGAGGAGCTGCTCCAAGTGGCTGGGGAGAGGGAAGACTGGGCCTCCCTACTTAGGCTGCTACCCCCGCAACCCAACCCCGGATAAGAGGAAGAAAATGGATGGATGGATGGATGGATTATATAAAAACAACTATTAAACTTTGGTTTTTGTTTCTGCCTACCGTAATATCTGGTGGAAATACATTTCATAAACAATATTAGACATACAACCTTACCATCTACATTTTAAAATTGTGTAATAATATTATGATCACAGTTATATTAGTTGCAGTGCAAACCATAAAATAATCTTGACATAAATACAGTTTCCCCTTACTTACCTTGTTTCCAAAACCTGAATGGGAGTCTCCCCAAATTCACTTCTGAGACCTTCCCCAAAGTCATCATCTCTGCATAAAAACATATAATGTAGTTCAAACAATAATCAGATATTCTTTTCAACACATTTATCACACAATGACAAATTTATCTAACATATCAAAGCATGTAGGATGATTTAAAAAATAGCATCAAACAGCCATCTTCCATCCTGTTCTGCTGCTAGAAGTAAAATTTGAACTTTTTATGCTCTCCTTTCATCCTGCTTCACTGCAGGCTCATGTCCGCAGCAAACTCGTCCACCCCACCGCAAGTTTTACAGATTTGATTCCAAAATTTAATAATTTTTGAGGCCCTTTATACAGGTAAACGTCCAAAGAGGTTGAGATGTATGCATCAACAACATATATTGTGTAGTACAACTAACAGACTTTTAGATTATGAACACCAAATGATCTGCAGACAATATGCTAATTGCTAGTTGTTGAGATCATGCCTCTCTTACACAGACAGCGCAGTTACAGTACTTTCAACATATCTGCATGCTGATCCACAATACAATAAGTTAGGATAACTAAATGTACGTATCAAAACAATACTGAGGTTGAATGAGTTAGCTGCTGCCATTAGCATCACGTCAGCTGTAGGCCGGAAAACGATTTTAGCCTGTTGTAGATAATATCATGGCATTTGCGCTATCACATGAGTCAAGCAAAGACACTTACTTTTCAAGCAGGAAAGTTGCTAACTCTGCATCGCTTTGCAATCCTCTGAGCACTCGAGGCTCTCGCCACCTCCGCCATCTTGAAACAGCTACTGTTTGAGACGGGAGCGTGCCCACTGCCCGGCTGCTGCGCGCTGCCGCTGGGAGAGGCGGGGGGAGGGCGGGGGAAGCTCGTTCATGAAAATAACTCTGTTTTTATTGGCTGGTCAAAAACGGCCCGCTCTGGTTTTTATAAATGCTATTTTAACCACCGGGAGACGCCAGAGGAATATAGTATTTCTCAAAGATTACCTGTTTAACATCACTCTGACAAAAAATAGTGACTGAGAGAAGAAATATGTTTATAAAAAAAGCTACATACTGCAACTTTAACAGGTAAAATGTAAAAATAAAATAAACATGTCCTGTATTTGTTTCTGAATGCAGTTTATTGATGGTCGCTTGGACCTGCTGAACTCAGGACAGGGTTTCAATGACATCTTTGAGGAGGAAATCAGTATGGGTGAATACGCAGGTGAGACTATGATGACTAGACTTCTTCTTGTTTTGTTTTTCATTTATCTTTCATCTGAACTCCCAGTGACAGAACTAAGTAATGTACACACAAGTTATTCACTTTGTTACAATGGATCTGTAGGGCAACGTGAAGAATTTTTTTCTCAAAGCCATAATATTACGAGAATAAAGTCGTACAAGACTTATTTTTTTTGGGCCGCTCTTTTATTATTTCCCCCCCCCCCCCATGAGTCGGATCCACAACGCGACCTGTCAATCAATCCAGTAGACGTGTCAGCAAATGACTAATCTGAAGCTAAATGAGTCGTAATATTATCTGAACTCCGACACATAAAGCAGGTTTACTGCTTTTTAACTGGTAAAATGAAGAATGTTGAACATCTTGTTAAGTTATACATTGCTATTGGTTTTACACATAAGGAGATAGTTGCCGTATTTTTCGGAGTATAGGTCGCACCTTTTTATCATTTTTTTCATGGCCTGCGACCTATACTCAGGTGCGACCTATATATGGCTTTTTATAAAATAAGCTGATTTGTAATCATTTATTAACAAAAATTAAACTGAGACACACTCTTACAATAATGTCAGCTAACAAATATATATTTTTAGGTGTTTATCCTGCTAAAATTATTCATTTATTAAAGAAAAGTTCAGCTCAGACACATATTTGCTATAATTTTTTATCAAACAATTAATTGTTTTTAAGTGTTAATCTTCTTAAAAGCCTTGCTGTGCGCTCCTGTGGAAGAGACATTTGCAGCAGAGCTAAACACGGTCCACATTTTGACGTAGGTGCGACCTATACTGTATATGGATTTTTCCAATTCTTTGGCAATACAGTAATTGGATGGTGCGACCTATACTCCGAAAAATATGGTAATCTGTTAGCACATCATCATCAGATTATTCTCAGTATCAGGACTTTGAACCTGCTTCCAGTAAGGTGCTCTGATGGGCTGCAGCAGCTCTGCAGGTAAGGAGCATTTAGCTTCGGATTGGGCATTTGCTGACACGCCTACTGGATTGATTGACAGGTCGCGTCGTGGATCCGACTGGTGGATTCCAAAGAAAAACAAGTTTTTGAAGAATCTTTAACCAAGCTAAAAATGTTCTTTCTTTGTGTTTTAATGTCATTAATTTGGACGTTCTTGCCATCTAGTGGCTCGGCATGGGTATTACAGTGTTTTTGTTGAAATGCATGAAAGGGGGGAAATCTAATTTTGAAACATTATTCAGAGTAAAGCCCGGACCTCACGTTAGACTTTGTTAAAGCTCCTGACGTGTTGACGAGATGAAGCTCATAAAATTCAGACGAGCTGCACATGTCAGCCTACATAAATCAGCACAATTCCACTCAGAGAGACAAGTTTAAATAAGAAAGTTGTGTTGCTAAATCTTCTATAAATGAAGCCGGGTCCCTCCGTTGTTACTGAAATGTATTTTTAAGTTTTAACAACTGCATGAACATCCTCCAGTATGAAACATGCCGACAGTTTGTTTGACTTTACTCCCACAGACAGTGACAAGACCTACTATCAGTGGCTGCTCACTGTGAAGGTGAGGTGGTTCCACTTCAAACAGTGAAACCATTAAATACATTGTTTTGATAAAAATCTTCTCATGCACATATTTTCTGTGTAACAGCGTGTGTTAACAGGTCATAATGTTTGAAATGCTTTCAAACTGTAAAGTTGAATTTATTGTGAAGTTGATTTTCTGTCAGAAATGTGACTTTTGTGTTCTTCTTCAATGGCTGTGTTGTCTGACAGAAAGGGGGCGGGGCTATCTTCCAAACAGTGAAGACCAAGGCAAACCCGGCCATGAGGACCGTTTACAAGTTTGTAAGCATATCTCCTGTTTAAATTTAAAACATGAGCCTCACCAATAAAAGAACAAGTTAAAGGCAAATTAGTTTTCTACATAATCAGACAAAATGATGCCTAACAATGTCACATGACTGAGTTATCATCAAACTCAAGTGGCCCTACTATCATTTGATTATAATAAACCAACAAGGGTAAGACCTTGTGTTTTTTCCGTATGATGCATATTTTATCGCATGAATGTGAACGTACTCATTTCTTTCCTCTTGAGACTCTGACATGCTTTGTTTTTGACAAACTAGAAGAAATATGAGTGGAAATATATTTTTCTGTGCTCAACAGGCTAAGGACCATGCAAAAATGCGTATCAAGGAAGTCAAAAGCCGGTTGAAGCAGAAGGTATGTAGCTCTGCTTCGCTGCCAGATGGTATTTAGCTAAATTTAAAGAAACAAAGCGTCCGGTCCGAACCGCCTGCCTAAAATTCGGCGAACCTTTTTTTTAAAATCCAGCTGATTTGAACATTTCGTTAAGCTCAGGAGCACGTCTGCTATAAAGTCAGCTAAGAAATATATTTTTTCTCGCAAAGAAATAATTGTTTTACCGTGTTTCCTTGTGAAGATCTTCGTACTCGCTTGCTTCTGTCGCCGCCATCTTAATTAGGGCAAATGAGGCAATGACGCGTATTAAACACCGAAGCGTATTGTGTACGGTTTTTTTCTTGTTTATTGTTAATAGTTGGACAAAGCGTATTAAACACCGGTGCGTATTTTCCTCCGACGAATACGGTACATATGTTGTGATGTAATTTAATGATTTGTTAATTAGATGATTCAGTTCTGCTGTTTCAACATAAATTAACGTTTCATGTCTTTTACATCTCCCATCTGGTCACAAAAGATTAATCTGAAAAAGTGAGAACCCGTAAATTATTGATGATAATTTCTGTCAGTCGAAAATCTGCTCAATTAGTAAAACTGAAACCCCTGTACCCATATATTATTACAAAAGTATCACTGTTCTTTGTCTTCCACACACATAAAAACATGAAACACTACCCCGACCTCGTCCAAACTCTTGGGCTTCCTGAGCCACAGCGCGCTGCCTCCCTCCCCCTTTCTCTGAAGTGCCATCACTCCTTTCACCCATGTCTGCCTCCTTGCTCCTGTGTGCCCCTTTTGCAGGAACAGTCTGAAAACGGCCTGTCCACTGCCGGGTCAGGGGTCATCGGTGATGAAGGCTCAGAGGGGATCACGTCCTCCACTGCTGCAGTCATGAGGGAGGGACCGCTGCAAACCTGGGACGGCCACAGACCCATCACCGTGCACTTCGGACAGGCGAGCTGAAATTATATTAAACGGGAAGGGTGGGGAGGTAATTTAAAGATGGAGCAACAAGAACAAGGTTGTATTTATACCTTAAAATAAATTGTTGCAGTATCATTGAGGAAAAATTAATTAACATTAAAATTCGGTCAGATTGTAACTTCCAACATTTTCATAAAAGTGTGAGCAGACAGGCAGCACCTTAGCCAAAGGCCGCATTCCCTTTGGTCTTGTTTTGACATCCAAAACTTTCAGATTTATATGTCACCTCCCCGAGTCACTTAAAGGAAGCAAAAGTCAAAACTTTCTCCTTCCTGTTCTCTGTTTTGCTCCTGGCCCATTGTCTGCTCCTCGACTATTTGCGAGTTTTGGTTCTCCCGCTGAGCCATATCGGAGCTTTAAAAACTGACTTCCTGTGGCAGAGCCCCGATTTCTCAGGCTCTTTAGCCTGTTTCCCTATGAGTAAACGCCAATCTGTCAAAAAACTCCACACTGATGTGAGAAGGTTAAACTCTACGTCTGTGTTCAGGGAAATTACACTGCAGACTGTTGGGATTGGATCTGAACACGTCAGAGGATTATGTGTGGGTTTATGTTTCTCTGGGAATTTTTTTTGTGTGTGTGTGTTTTCAGATTAATCTAGCATTTACTTTAAGCTCCTCCAGAGGCCATGCTTTGGAGGTAAAAACTGGTTTTGGCCCCCCTTATTGTTTCTATGCAAACAGCTGTCTGTATGTTTTGTTTAGAGAGGTGGGATTCGTCTTAACAGAGATTTTCAATAATAACGATATTAAGGACATTTTGAAGTAGGGTTTTGTGGAAGTGTTATAAACAGTATCTTACCTGTTGTAGGTATCTCTTTGAAATTAATTTGGGTAATTAAAGTTTAAATGTGACAGAACTACAATAGCTAGTCTCAAAGCAACTAAGATCAAAGTGCCATTGCTGCCGTCCTCAGTCCAATCTCCAATATTTTAACGCGTTTCATTCAAGCAAGATTTTTATAAACCTTTACGTTCGTCACTTTATCGTTAGTTATTTACAGGAACTTCTGTGGTTATTTGCAGTAGCAGCAGCTAGCTGTGCTACTCCTGGTGCCGTTTCAGCAGGCCAAAATAACGGGGTAATGCAAATTTAATGCTGATGTAAATGTTTGTGAACTAGTGTTCCCATGGAATGATAAGAAATACAAGGCCGCGCTCAGACCAGCCGCAGCTTCATGGGTTCTCAGTTCATCCCCAGTTTTTAGTAATTTTAATAGTGTTTTTGTACCTGATTCTGCACGTTTTTTGCGGGTGAATTATAGCCGAACTGAGCTGTTAAGAATTGGAGCGGATTTACCACAAGGCACAGCTGATATCAGCAACGAACTCAAATCAGAGCTCGGAAGACTGGAGCTGCTAAGATCATCTTTCTGGAAGCAGATGCGCTCCGGAGGAAAGAAGAGGAAACGATGCTCTCGTGGAAAAAAGCGTGGCTGTCGAGCAGGAATTATGACGAGACTGCGGGCAGACGCTAAAACCGGTAAACCCCCGATGCCGGCTCTTTTTCTGTCCAACGTGCGCTCGCTGGACAACAAAATGGATTTACTTCGTCTGAGAGTAACAACGTCGGAGGAGATGAGGAGATGCTCGGTGCTTTGCCTCACGGAAACGTGGATCAATGAGGACACTCCTGACTCTGTTTATGAGTTGGACAATAGGCTCTTTTTCAGAACGGACCGGTGCACCGAGACTACGGGGAAAACACGAGGCGGTGGCGTCTGTATTTACGTTAACAAAGACTGGTGCACGAACTGTGCCGTTATCAGCAGGATCTGCTCAGCTGCTGTGGAGCTTTTAACAGTAAGATGTCGACCACATTACCTCCCCCGCGATTATTCAGCGATAATAATAAGCGCTGTTTACATAGCACCCGATGCTAATGCCAACGACGCCCAGGGAGAAATTCATGACTTACTCACCTCGCTGCAGTGTAAATATCCTGAGGGGCTTTTCATTGTTTCCGGGGACTTCAATCACGTGGATTTACGTGTCATCCTTCCAACCTTCAATCAGCACGTTTTCACAGCAACACGAGGAAATAAGACGCTAGACCAAGTCTTCACGAATGTGAAGGGGGCGTACACGGCGAAGCCACGCCCACCGCTCGGGGCTTCCGACCATCGCTCCCTGTTAAGGCCGAGATACACTGAAGCAGACTCCGTATATGCGCGTATACGCGCATATTTTGTGCGTATGTTTTTGCTGCTTTACTTCAGCTCACGTTCTCCTTGTTGTAATATGAGCTGCTGCACACGAAGGGGACTCAACTGAGCTCGCTGATTGGTCACTTGCTGACACGCCTACTGAAATGATTGACAGCGTTCAGTCAGCTGAAAGTGAAACCATGAGAATGCAGCATGAGCAGCTCGCTCAGACTTCTGCGGTGTTCTGATACGGTGTTTCTACTATATATGTTATAAAAAGTTCTCTCAGAAATAAAAATAATAACAGGGAGCGCTTTTCCTGCAGCACACAGCCCACCAGGGATATTTAAAACATCGCGCACCCAGGTAGGACCTGAATTCATTCATTTCATTCATCGAGTGAACGGAGGAAGAAGCGGTTACTTGACTTTAGGCAAAAAAACAAAAGAAAAGGCCCGATCAGCGATAAAGAAGGGGAATTTATTTCATTTGTGTAACATACAAAACAGTCCGGTGCCGGGAAGTTTATGGTCAGACACCGCGCATCGCGTATGCGCATCGCGTATGCGTAGTAAAAAAATACTTTTGCGCGTACATGCCCTGAGGGGCTACGCGGGGCTACGCTTTTGCCACAGCCTACGTACGCTGCGTATAGGCGTATCGTGAGGACGCTCGAGTGTATCTCGCCCTTTATTGGTCCCTAGACCGCTCCCCCCACTCAGACGTTCCAAGCCGGAACAAAGAGAGATAAGAGTGTGGCGTCAGGGCAGCACCTCCATGCTGAGAGACTGCTTTGAAAACACAAACTGGTCTGTCTTCAAAGAGGCAGCTACGAATGGAAGTTCAGTTGACCTGGAGCTTTATGCTTCCTCAGTCCTGGGTTACATCAGTACATGCGCTGAAAATGTATCCATAAGAAAGTATGTTAAATTTTACCCCAATCAAAAACCCTGGCTAAATAAGGATGTCCGCACCCTGCTGGCAGCCAGGGACACTGCATTCAAGTCTGGAGATACTGAGGAGTTGAGAAAGTGCAGGAAAGAACTGGATGATGGCATAAAGAAGGCCAAAGCCGCGTATGCACAGAGGATCGAGGGACAGTTCACCTCACATGATCCACGGAGCATGTGGCAGGGCATCAAATGCTTAACAGATTACAAGGGCAAAAGCAAACAATGCCCCAGGGACCCATCTCTGCCTGATGCCCTCAATAAGTTTTATGCACGTTTTGAAGATCCAAACAGACCAGCTAGCACCAGACTCACCTCATCACCAGACGAAGAGCACCTCAAAGTGACCGCAGCAGAAGTGAGAGGTAGTCTCAGAAGGATCAACCCTCATAAAGCAACCGGACCAGACAACATCCCAGGGAAAGTTCTGAAGGAATGTGCGGACCAGCTCTGTGAGGTGCTGGCTGACATCTTCACCACCTCACTTTCACTGGAGTCAGTTCCCACCTGCCTGAAGACTGCCACCATCATCCCAGTCCCAAAGAGCTCCACAGTGACTGGTCTGAATGACTATAGACCGGTGGCCCTCACCCCGATAGTCGCTAAATGTTTTGAGAAACTGGTCATGTCCCACATCAAGGCAACCGTCAACATCAACGAGGACCCTCATCAATATGCATACCGCGAGAACCGATCAACAGAGGACGCCATCTCCTCTGTGGTCCACACTGCTCTCACCCACCTGGATCAGAAGGACTCATACGTGCGTCTGCTCTTTGTGGACTTCACATCTGCCTTCAACACCATGATCCCCCAAACTCTGATAGACAAACTATCTACACTTGGACTAAGCCCCTCCATCTGTAACTGGGTACTAGACTTCTTAACAAACAGACCACAGTCCGTGAAGATCCACAACTTCTCCTCCTCCACCATAACCCTCAGCACTGGCTCTCCTCAAGGATGTGTGCTGAGCCCTCTTCTGTTCACTCTGCTCACATATGATTGTACAGCCACACATCCAGGCTGTCATATTGTTAAGTTTGCAGATGATACAGCTGTGGTGGGATGCATCACAGATAATGATGAATCCAGCTACAGACAGGAGGTGGAACATCTGGAGAGCTGGTGCAAAGAGAATAACCTTCACATGAATGTGAAGAAGACGAAGGAGATGATTGTGGACTTCAGAAGGAACAAACACACCCACACCCCACTGTATATAGGTGGATCTGCGGTGGAGGTGGTCTCCAGCTACAAGTACCTGGGTGTACACTTGAATGATAACCTCAGCTGGAGCAACAACACCACCAGCCTGATCAAGAAAGGACAT
>JBBPBX010010220.1:35895-58323 GCA_038048925.1 Garcialebias charrua | reverse complement strand
GGTGCTTCACTGTAGAAGCGAATGTGCATTGAACTTCCTGTCCGACACCGGAAGTGCCTTATTCCATAGGCGGAGTATGGATCGCGGGTGTTTTTGAAAGTTATTTTCATTCATTTTATCGGAGCAAACACAGCTTTTGTTTAAACGGAACGTTTACTGAAATGTCCTACCGGGGTTCAGGTACCTGCTGTGCTGTTCGCGGCTGCACCAACAACCGGACCAAGCTAAATCTTTGGCTAAAACAACAGTGTTTTCAACACGGACCCAAAACAAAGAAAGAGTGTTCCTGCATCCTTCTCTATGGCTGTGTCTGTGCGATCAGGTAACATCTGTAATTTCTTTTTATTCAGGGAGGGTTTATTAATGAGAGTTTTGGATGATTTACTGTCTTAAAACGATATATGTCAGGCGCGACCGGTACTTTTAGCCGAGATAGCTACTAACAAACCTTAGCCGAGAGGCCGGAGCAAACGCGTTCGCTATGTATGTATTTTTAAATTATGTCAGCGCGATCAGGTCACATATGTTATTTCTTTTTATTCGGGGAGGGATATTAATGAGCGTTTTGGAAGATTTACTGTCTTAAAACGATAGATCTCAGATGCTCCCGGTATTTTTAGCCGGGATAGCTGCTAACAAACCTTAGCCGAGAGGCCGGAGCAAACGCGTTATTTTTAAATTATGTCTGCGCGATCAGGTCACATCTGTAATTTCTTTTTATTTGTCCCTCCTCTTTTAACAAAACGAGTGGTGTTCCCACATTTTTAATGAACGAAAACAACAAAGTTTGGACTGTCTTCAACTGTATTACTCGCATGTAAACAAACGGTGTTTCCGGTCAACCGGAAGTCGTGTGCACATTTCGCGCAAAGCATCATGGGACGTAGGAATACTGTGGATAAAATATTCCAGGGTTTTTTTTTAACCTCTGCCGCAGAGGCTCCGTCAAACCCCTGAGACAGACTCATCGAACCCCTGGGGTTCGATCGAACCCAGGTTAAAACCACTGGTCTAAAGACACAGTTGTGAAGAGAAAGGTGTCTGGTTTAGGAATTTCAGGGTCACGTCTGTGCTTTTTGTGGATGATGTGGTTGCCGTCTTCAGCGCTTCACAGCCCGATGAGACACAGCTGGGGTGAGACGGAGCTCCTCTCAGTCTGAGGCCATGGTTCTCAACAGGGTGGAAGGCTCCCGGAACGAACCTCTGCCTCAAGCGGAGAAATGTCCGTATCTCTGATGCTTGTTCATGAGTGATGATGTGGTGGAGCAGGAGATGAACTGATGGATCAGGAATTCATCTGCAGCAATGAGGATGCTGCTCCAGTCTGTGGTAGTGAAGAAACGAACTGGTCGGCTGTGGATGAGAGAGTTGGTTTGATTCCACCATCAGTCACATGTTGAAGTGTCCCTGGGCAAGACACTGAACCCCTCACTGCATCTTATGTGTGTATCAATGTTACCTACAAAGCACTGATTAGTCTCTTTAGAATGATTTGTTCAATTAGCTTTGTAGAGATGTAGTAGAGGCTAAATGAGGGCACAGACTGTGTTGTAAAGGACTTTGAGCATCTTGATTAGATAGAAAGATGCTATATAAAGTCAAGGTTTCTTTATTGTCCTTCGCATCGCATGTGGTACATGTAGTGGAATGAAACTGTGTACACAGGGTCCCAGTTACATTCAACAAAAGTATATAAAGAAAAACAGTAGTAAGATCTAACATGAACTAAGAAATACACTAAATTAGAAATGCGTTCAACACTTAATGGTGCAAAAACAATATGCCAAACAGCAGCACGAACATGAGTCTGTGTGAGCAGATGAAGACGAATGAACACAGCAGCATGAAATAATCAGCGGCATGAGATCAGCAGCACATATCACCAATCGAAGTGGCATTATAGTGATTTTTTTCCACAGTGATTATTCTGGTTAGATATTCATGAGTCTAACAGCCTCAGGGTAGAAGCTGTTCCTCTTAGTGGTTCTACACTTAATGCTCCTCAACCTCCTGCCTGAGGGGAGTGGGGCAAAAAGTGTGTGTGCTGGGTGAGTGGGGTCCTTCATGATGCAGGTGGCTCTCTTCCTGCATCTGGAGGTGTAGATGTCTGTGATGGTGGGGAGACTGACTCCAACATCTTCTGTGCAGCCTTCACCACTCTCTGTAAAGCTTTTCTTTCTGCAGCTGTGCAGCCTCCATGCCACACGTTGATGCTGGAGCACAGGATGCTCTCCACTGCACACCTGTAGAACGAGGTGAGAACTGGCTTCTCAGACCAGCTCACCTCAGTCGTCTGAGGAAGTAGAGTCTCTGATGAGCTTTCTTGATCAGGCTGGTGGTGTTGTTGCCTCATTTGAGGTTGTTATTCAGCACTTTGAGATTTTCATTAATGAAAAGTGCGTTATAAATTGAATTCATTATTATTATTATTATTATTATTATTATTATTATTATTCAGGTGCACACAAGTACTTGTAGCTGTAGACAACTTCCATCACTGATTTTCCTATATTCAGGGTGGGGTGGGGGTAGGTGTGTTTGTTCCATCTGAAGTACAGTCTGTTTACTATTTACTGGTCTATCTTTCCTCCAGCCCTCACCTGTTGTTGTCATGAAGTACGAATCATGACTGAAAAAGAAGATGCAAGCTGCTGAAATTAGCTTTCTTTGTATGGTGTCCAGGCTCAGCTTTAGAGACAGGGGGAGGAGCTCCACTATTCAGTGGGAGCTTCAAGTATAGAGACCATGCCCCTCCACATTGAAAAAAGTAAGCAGAGGTGGTTTGGCCATCCGACCTGGGTTTTCTAGGCACAGCCCACTGGAAGGATACCTCATGTCAGACCCAGAACTTGCTGGAGGGAATATGTATCCATTTCTTCTTCTTCTTCTTTCTGCTTTTCCCTATTCAGAGATCTCCACAGCGAGGCATCCTCCTCCACCTCACTCTGTCCTCTACATCCTCTGTCCTCACTCCAACTACCTCCATGTCCTCTCTAACTGCATCCATATATCTCCTCTTTGTCTTTTTCCTGGCAGCTGCATTTCTAACATCCTTCTACCAATATACCCACTGTCCCTCCTCTGGACATGTCCAAACCATCTCAGTCTGGCCTCCCTAACTTTATCTCCCAGTTGTTCAACATGTGCTGTACCTCTGATGATCTCATTCCTGATCTTATCCATCCTTGTCACTCCTAAGGAGAACCTCAGCATCTTCATTTCTGCTACTTCCAGTTCTTTCTCCTGTCTTTTTGTCCATGTCTCTGTCTCCAGACCATACAACATAGCTGGTCTCACCACTGTCTTGTAAACTTTTCCTTTGACCTTTGCTGACACCTTTTTGTCACAAATCACTCCTGAAACTTTTCTCCATCCACTCCATCCTGCCTGGACTCTCTTTTTCACCTCTTTACCACATTCCCCATTTTCCTGGACAGTGGACCCCAAGTACTTGAAGTCCTGCACCTTTGTGACCTCTGCTCCTTGTAGCCTCACTGTTCCACTGGCCTCCCTCTCATTCACACACATGTACTCTGTCTTACTACGGCTGACTTTCATTCCTCTTCTTTCAAGTGAATACCTCCACCTCTCCAAGTTCTCTTCCACTTGTTCCCTGTTCTCACCACATATCACAATGTCATCTGCAAACATCATAGTCCATGGGGATTCCTGCCTGACCTCATCTGTTAGTCGGTCCATCACCAGAGCAAACAAGAAGGGGCTCAGAGCCGATCCTTGATGCAATCCCACCTCCACCTTGAAGCTATCTGTCACTCCTACAGCACATCTCACCACTGTCCTGCTGTCTTCATACATGTCCTGTACCAGTCTAACATATACTTCTCTGCCACTCCAGATTTCCTCATGCAACACCTCCTCCCTACCCTGTCATATGCTGTGGAATATGTATCCACTCTGAAAACGCCTTGTAATCCCCCAGGAGGAGGTGTTGCGTCTCCCTTCTGGATCTGTTGATCCTGCAACCCAACCACAGATGCACAAAAGAAGATGGACGGAAGTTACACTTACAATCAGTTCAAAATGCAGAAGAAAGAAATGAAGCGCATGAGTGGTTTGAACCTGTGTGTACTTTAATGACCGATGCAGAGGACGGGATTTCAGTGTCTCTGAGCTACAGACACAGATGTTGAGATGGAAATAAAAAATATAAAACTAAAGTGGTTTAGGGTCCTCTGGAGCTTGGCACATATACAGCAATAAAATATTCAGTTTAAACACAACTCACACTCACACACACTGTATTTTTTTATATAATCCTTTGTGACACAAACTTATAAATTGGAATTGAACACAGGAAGAAAAGAAAAAAAAACAAAACTGTTGACACTCCCTCAACTTCTTGTGCCAAATATACAGAGTAAATGTCAGGACGGAGTGTTTAAAATGCTCAAACACACGAGGAAGTTCTTAAATTATGCAAGGTATGACAAGAGCAGCAACAAAAATGAATCAAAGCCATCGTCTCACGCAAAAACGACACTTTCCATATATTTCTTTAGCGTTTTCAAATTCATTTTTCAGCCAAAACAGTGACCACAACCCGGACTCAAGACGACACCACTGCACGAATATAAGAGTGACCTGTGGGAGCATTAATGTGCTTCTAAGGCAATGTTGTAGTTCCACAGATCTGAAGCTGCTGATGCGGTGGTGTGCTGCTCACACACACAAACACACACACACACACACACACACACACACACACACACATATATGCTGGATCACCATTTAAAATCCTCCATTCAGTTTTTATTTTAGCACCATGGGAGTCTCTCGTTCAATCCCTCGCATCCAAGATACACTCTGTCGAAGATTTTCCTTCCACGTATCCTCTTCGAAAATCAAATAAAACGAACGTGTAGGGGTAATAATAACACAGTTAGAAAAAACACCAGTCACCACAAAAAGCAACTGTTAACATTAGCTTTGCAGACCGTTCAGGAAAATCTCCACGTTCTTTCGTTCCACAGTGTTTGTCTGTTTAAGCTTTCAGCCAAACAAAAAGGTAAAAGACCGGCTTGAGCTTTTTCCACCATGTTCTTTTTTCTTCATACAGACACACACTCACCTCACATATACAGTAAACACGTTTTTATTTTTTACAATATAAAGAAATGAAATCATCTGCAGCTGTTCTGAGCTGGGCTGAACAGGCCAAGTCCCAAACGTCAAAGGCAACAAAACGTCTGTGAGCAGTTTGTTTTTGAGTTGCTGTAAATGTGAAGCAACCGTTGGATCATGACAGTGAGTCACAGTTTAGAGATCTGTGGAGAACTCCCAGTCATGTGCATGCTTCAGTCTCTGTAGCACCCAGAGTTAATGACTGAGTACGAAACTGATCTGTACATGTCGTTTGTGCAGCCGTAACGTGTGTCCATGAACTGTTTTTGGTTGAAACTGCGTTGAAACAGGGTCACGTCAGTCATGAAATCATCTTGTCGGTGAAAACGATGCATGCAGGTGTTCAGATGAGCTCCTCCCATACTTGCAGATGTCCCGTCTCTAAGTGTAGTGTCACTTTTGGAGACAAACGTTAAAAACTGTCCTCCTTTGGTGTCTGGATGGACCAACATCTTCATCTGTTTGCGGGTCAGGAAAGAAACGATCTGAACTTTTCTTGCTGCCGTGGCGACGGTCAGGACCAGGGTCTAAAGTCACTTCCTGGTGTGAAGGTTTTCCTGGAACTTGGTGCTTGTGTAGTGGATGTGGAAACCCTTCTTGCTGATGGTGTCATCGCTATGGAAACGAAGAAGCATGGTGTCTCCCGATGAATAAACCCCCTCTCTGGGCTGAGGATGGGAACACACACACACAAAATATGTGAAGCAATTCTTAAAAAATTTACAGACATGTTATTGTAAATCACAACACTTTCTTCCAAATTGTATTTCTTTTGTTTAATTTATTATTATTAGTTTTTATTTTAAGTTCAACAATGAGTTTGACAACTCCATTTGGAAGGAAAAAATATAAACGACCACAGAATGGATTTTTATGGCTTTTCCTCCTAATTAATCTTTTACAGTAGTCCCTCGCTACTTCGCGGTTCGTTTATTACGAACTCACTCCATCGGGATTTTTCAAAGTAAGGCTGGACATGACACACAATTGACTGATTAATGGGTGAGCTGCACGATCGGCATGACATTTTTATTGAAAATAAATTATTATAAATTATTTAGCGCCTGCTACACCTTTGTGTAGCCCAGAGCTGCAGAAAAAGTGTCATCCTGCACCTGAAATCATGACATTCTGTGCTCTTTTAGAGTATGAATGAATAAATAAAAATAAAATAAAAATAAACACTGCAAAATATCACATCATGCTGATGCTGATCTGTTTTCTTGTTGCTGTGTTCATCTGTGACCATCTGCTCATACAGACTCATGTTCGTGCTGCTGTTTATAATGATGTTTTTCCACTATATTAGGGCTTAGTGTATTACTAGTTGATGTTTTTCTTAGTTAATTCTAGATGTTATTACTGTTTTTCTCTTGCATTTGTTGTTGGATGTAACTGGGACCCTGTGTACATAATCTCGTTTTCATCACATGTACCACATGCGGTGCAAATGACAATAAAGACTCTCTGACTCTGACTCTGATATATATATNGTTGATTTAAAGAAGAAATTGGGAAAAACATAAATGGAAACTTGTAGAATATTATACGGTTTGCACATTTTGTCACATCACAAACATACATCTCACAATGTTTTACTGACATTTCTGCTCATTCTTCTTTGCAAAATAGCTCTATAGTAGATCAGCCCAGTTAGAATGAGAGTGTGTGTAAACATTAGTTTTCAGTTTTCAAGCTTTGCCTTATTGGATTCTCAGCTGGATTGCATTCTGGACTATGACTAGTCCATTCTAACTCATGGACTTGTTTTGATATAAACCATCCCATTGTAGCTCTGACTGGATGTTTTGGGTCGTTGTTCTTGGCCCCAGTTTCAAGTCCTTTGCAACCCCTAACTGGTTTACTGCCAGGATCGTCCTGTATTTATCTCCATCCAACTTCCATCAACTCTGACCTGCTTCCGGTCCCTGCTGAGGAAAAGCATGTTCACAGCATGATGCTGCCTCCACCATGTTTCGCGGTGGGGCAGATGTGTTCAGGACAATGTGCACTCTTAGTTTTCTACCACACGTAGCATTTTCCATTCCAGACAAACGGTTCAGTTTTGGTCTCGTCTGCTCCGAGCGCCTTCTTCCACATGTTTAGCGTGACTTTTCACAAACTGCAAACAGGACATCTTGTAGTTTTCTTTCAACGATGGATTTCTTTTTGCCACTTCTCTTAAGTTAATGACTCACAGATGTCCTGTTTACAGATGTTCACACCTGAGATGTGGATCTCTGCAGCACCACTAGAGTTACTACTGTACAGTAATTGCTTCTGGTATTATTGCAATCCTTGCCCGGCCTGTAAGTTTAGGTAAATGGTCATGTCTCGGTAGGATTTCAGTTGTACCAAACTCTTAATGCTGATCTTAATTGCTGATCTCATGCTGCTGATTATTTCATGCTGGTGTGTTCATTTGTACTCATCTACTCACACAGACTCACGTTTGTGCTGCTGTTGTTCAGTGTATTGTTTTGCACTACTAGTGCTTAGTGTATATCTTAGATCCTTATTTACTGTTTCTTTTTACACTTTATATTTTTGCTATTTTTGTATGTAACCCTGGATGGGACCCTGCACAATCTGTTTCCACCCCATGTACCACATGTGATGAAATGACAATAAAATCTATTTGAATTTTAACTTAATTTCAGATGGTGGGTTAAACAGTGCTCTGTGAGATGTTCAGGGCTTGGGGTATTGTTTTACAACCTAAACCTGTTTTTAGCTCCACCACTGACCTATCTGGTGTGTTCCTTGCTCTTCATGATGCTGCCTGATCACTGATGTTTGAGAGCTTCACACAACAGCTGGATTTACACTGAGTCAACGGCACACAGGTGCAATTCAATTCATCTATGACTTCTGAAGGCAGTTGGTTGCTCTGGATTTTAGTTCGGGTCTCGGAGGAAAAGGGGCTAGAAACAAACACAAGCCAGACTTTTTAGATGTTTATCTAAATGAAAATTGGAAAACCACGTTTCGTGTTTCGTCCACTTCACAGCTGACCACTGCTCTGTCACATGAAATCCTAACAAACTCCTTTGACGTTTGCAGTTGTAACGTGGGAAACCTTGTCAAAGATCAAAATGAGAATGTGAGGCCTTACCCCTGAACCACAGAAGCGACCCAGCCGCTGTGAATTTGCATCGTATCCATTATACAGCTCGATGTAGTCGTAACCACAGTCGGCTTCTTCCTCCACCTCAAACGTTACGAAGCTGAGCTCAATGCCGTAGCCCTGCTCGGTGGTCAGCAGCCACTCACAGTCAGTGTGGCCTGGGTAATTATTGTCTCCAAACTGGGCGTGGGAGTAAAGGTTTTTCTGACGGGCTTCTGCTTTCAGACGACCTCCACACTCTAAAACGAACACAGATGTGTGGAAAAACTCACGTTGATGTGCAAATTTGTACAAAAAGCCAAAAGATTTTTCATGATTCACTGAATTCTTTTTATCGTGCACTTACTGCAAATGAACCACTAGAGGGGAATGTTTCTCTTAAGAAGGATGGAAGTGGGAGCTGGTGACTGAGTGATGCTGTTCACAAACAGTCTTTCCATGTTGTGACATATGTTTCTATATGGGTACAGACCTGTGGCGTGAGCCGCTTGGAAACCCTTTCGTTGCACAGAAGCGTCTGAGATGAAGCGGAGGTACATCTTGTTCCCCGTGGAGACCAGAGGTTCGGGGATCTTACTGCCGCACAGTCGGCTCAGAATGGCTGCTGTGTCGCTGTCCCCATCGAAGGCCTCCAGGTGGTCGTAAGCACATTCCTGATGCTGCTCAATCTCAAACTCATTGAAGGCCTAGGGTGGAGGCACAGCTTGGTGAGTTTTCAGACAAGTTATACTTGCTTCATTAGTTACTGCATTTAAAGGTCTCCTGAATTTCACTTTAAATTCCAACTTTAGCATTTCCAAATTTCCAAGCTGCGAGGAAGGGATGGGCGTCAAAGCAAATACAGGTAGTCCTCGACTTACGGCGGTCTCGACTTACTGCAATCTGACTTTACGAATGCATCATATTAATAAAAATATGAAAAACAAAACAAACAAAAAAAAAAACATTTTTTTAATGTGTTTAAATGTTCTTGATATCATACAGCTCTTTGTTGCAGCTGTGGTTGTTTTAAATGGCTTTATAAATAAAGTATTATTATTATTATTATTATTATTATTACTGTATTATTAAGCCGATTTACAAAGTTTGCGGCAGTTTCCAACAGTTTCCGACAGTTTTCGGCAGTCAGTTTTCTGTAGTGCCCACCAGTTTAGCCAGTTAGCTCCGGCCCCAACAGAGCTGGGAGCTGAACGGCGGTTTTGCGGAGGGACAGATGGACGAAGGAAAACAACGCTGTGGACCGCGTGAAGCAGCAGACAGCGAGCTGGGCCGGAGGAGCAACTAGATAACATGCTAACAAGCATATAGAAGCACAAGGTGGATGCTAACGCCTCACCAGGGACACGGAGCCGACGGGCGGCGGAGCTCGCCTCGATGTCCGCTTGGCAGCCTCAGATGTTGGATGGACACCGAGCTAACATGCTAAAATGCGGAGAAACAGCTGTGGCTGTCATTTGGAGGGGCTAACATGCTAACGGGCGCAGCTATTGGAGGGGCTAACATGCTAACGGGCGCAGCTATTGGAGGGGCTAAAATGCTAACGCGGCAGCCTTTTGGATGGACACCGCAGAGAAACGGCTCCCAGTAAGTTATTCACTCTTTTTCCCTTCATTATGTATGGAGTTAACATGCTAACAGTCCTTCCTGTAAACAGTTTGGACCGCGTGAAACTGCATGAATCTGCAGAGCTCGGACGTGCAACGAGCTAACATGCAAAAAGACGGAGACAGGCTTGACCAGCTCAAAGTAAGAAATTAACTTTTTATTTTGTCTCCAAATGTACTGTATGTGTTTTTGGATAATTATGTAGGGTACTGTGTTAGGACAGGCGAAGTGCTTGGTAACTTGGTAACTGTTTTGTACCGTACATGTACGTGTATAAGTGGCGGCTCGTGTGTTTTCCGACTTACGCGATTTTCGACGTGCGAATGGCCGCAGGAACGGAACTCGTTCGTAAGTCGAGGACCACCTGTAAACAGGCCTATGAGCAGATCTTAATCATCTGGACCTCTCTAAGACCAGAGCAAGATGTAGCAATGTGCAAGCCTTAATTCATTTAAATAAAAAATGTGGAAGCCCTAATGTCTTTCTTGTCTTATTGCTTGAAATTTCACTAAATTTAATTATTTTGGAGATGCTCAAGCAGAGCAGATTGAAAGAAAAAATGAATTAGGATACATTATAGAAAGAATTTAATATTTGTAACAACCTTTTACTGAATGATGTCTTTAAAGTGATTTATCTTGTGCCTCTGATTTTGAAGCATTACAACAAGCCCAGCTGAGTCACAGACCTGAACATCAAGGATTTCTGTTGTTGATGAAGGTTTGTGTGTGTTCATTTGTCCGTCTTAAAATATCTGATGATGAACCACCACAAAATGTTTAATGAAACTCAGTTCAAGGTGACCCTCACAGCTACACAACATTTGCAAACACAAAAATGGTAATCTCAGTCAATTTTAAATATACAGAGCGACAATTTAATGCTGTAGTAACTGAGTGTTATTGCTAACACACCAAGAGCTAACAAATCTCACGAAAATTCTGCATGAGATTATAAGATGAAATCTTGCAATTTGTGGAAAAAACGGGGCAGAACATGACACCTTTTAAAGCCCCTGTGTTTAAGGGACACAAAGTTTTAAAATAAATCTGTTATTTTTTATTTAATTTAGTTTAGATTTGTACATCTCATCACTGTTGGCTGTTCATTCTGACTTTCAGTTGCAATGTGTCATAGTGTCACCAGTCAAGTTAACATGAGTTGAGCCCAAACACCTTGCAGGCCTCTTGAAAAGTTACAAAACCATCTCTAAAGAAAGAGAGAAATGCAATTTCAATCCTGTGTATGTCCTGTACATATTGCAGTTTTGACAATAAACTTGACTTTAACTTTGACTAAAGAGTTTGGACTCCACCAATCCACAGTCAGACACATTGTGTACAAATAGAGGAAATTCATGACCACTGTTACCCTCCCAGGAGTAGTGGCACAACAAAGATCTCTCCAAGAACAAGGCATAGAATAGTCTGCGGGGCCACAAAGGACCCCAGGGTAACTTCTAACAACTGAAGGCCTCTCTCACATTGTTAATGTTCATGAGTCCACCTCTGTACGGAGGAATGGACTAAAGTTCCTCCAAGCCGGTGTGCAGGACTGATCAACAGTTACTGGAAACATTTAGTTGCAGTTATTGCTGCACAGGGGGGCCACACCAGATACTGAAAGGAAAGGTTTGCATATTTGCCCTAATATTGGATCATTTTCCTCAATAAATAAATGACCAAGTATAATATTTGTGTCTTATTTGTTTAACTGGGTTCTCTTGATCTACTTTTAGGACTTGTGTGAAATTTAGGTCATATTCATGCAGAAATATAGAAAATTATAACGGATTCCCAACTTTGCACCACTGTACACGTAAAGCAGAAAACAGTGCAACCGCCCCCCCCCACCCCCACCCCACCCACACACATAGTGATGCAAGGACACAGATGGCTGTTGCCCAAGCCCTGTTATTAACACATGAGCACACGCTTGCAGCTAACCCAGATATATAGACACGCCATGTGTTCTTTGTTCACATTTGGGTTTCACAAGTGGAACATGAAAAGATAAATTTCCATATAAAAATGAGGAAGAGCAGCCCGAAGGTTTTAAATGCAGGATTTATACAAATGGAGGCAAACGTTTCAGCCACGAGTACCGTATTCGTCTGCGTATAAGTCGCACCGGAGTATAAGTCGCACCAACCTAATTATGCCCAATTAAATGGAAAAATCAACGTATAAGTCGCACCGGCCTATAGGTCGCACCTCACGTGAACTGGTGTTTTGCCCAAAATGGACTGGCTGCCAAATTGTTTGGAAGGACTTTTGACAAGATTATCACATAAAAACTACAGTATTTTGTTTGATGTGTCTTAGTTGAACTTTTCATTAATAAATGAACATTATTTTGGACTGGCTGCCAAATTGTTTGGAAGGACTTTTGACAAGATTATCACATAAAAACTACAGTATTTTGTTTGATGTGTCTTAGTTGAACTTTTCATTAATAAATGAACATAATTTTTGTATATTTTGTGTCTTTCATCATTTATCTTTAAAGATAAACACATAAAAATATATTTTTATTAGCTGACATTACAGTAAAAAACGTGTCTCAGTTTAAAATGATGACAGAAACAGATACTGTATTTATTTTATGGTTTTTATTTATTTATTCAAAACCATTGAAGTCTTCATCTTCTGTGTCACTGCACCATTTTTGGACCAGGCAGATGTCAACAGTGTAGGTACTATAAAGGGTTTCTTAGCGCCCATAGCGGCCGAAACTGGTACTGCACCATTTTTGGAGTTTTTGACCAAAGTCAAATTATGACCAAAATATTGGAAAAATCGACGTATAAGTCGCACCGGCCTATAAGTCGCAGGGCTTAGAAATGTAGGCAAAAAGGTGCGACTTATACGCTGGAGAATACGGTAAGTTGCTTTATTTGATCCCTCACTTACAATCTTCACTCTGTGTCCTGGCATGGCAGTGATGTCCCAGGTGCACTCCTTCCGGCTGGGATACTTGTCAGGCCAGTTGGGGCTGCTCAGGGTCCCACTGGAGCTGTGGATCTTATGTTCACATTCAGCTAAAACACAAAAGCACACACATATAGGAAGGAAGTCAAAACCCTGGCTGTACGGGAAAAGGTCAGAGGAAATGGAAAGGAAACAGGAAGGAGAGAAACAAGAGAACCAAAGGAGACAGAAAGGATTTCAAAGAAGCACATTCTGGTCACAAGTTCAGAGTAAATTTCACTTGAAAAGCGTCCACACGTGTACTCTGCAACCGTTCTGATCAAGGTGAATTTCTGCAGAATTTTACATTTTTGCATTATTATCAAAGTCAAAGTCAAAGTCAAAGTCAACTTTATTGTCAGAACTGCAATATGTACAGGACATACACAGGATTGAAATTGCGTTTCTCTCAGTCCCTCGGTGCAACAGTAACCATCTAAACACTAAACACTAAAACATTTAATAAACATAAGCATAAAATAGTAAAAGTGTAACACTGTCCTGAGTTTTTTCATAGTAGTATAAAAGTATGAAAATTTACACCAACACTGAAACACCAAACACCCCTAAAACACCAAACACCCAATGAACATAAGCATAAAATGAAATAATAAAAGTGTAATACTGTCCTGAGTTTTTGCATAGTAGTATAAAAAGTATAAAAAGTATATCTATAAAATAAACTGAAGGTTCTAGCATTGACATTTGCAAAGAGTGGCACAGCAGCATATAAGTTAATGTACACAGTATATGTATGAGGTAGTTGATGTTGGTATATAGGCAAAGTGGCATATGCAGTGAGGCACATAAGGCACATTTGGCATCCTTAGATAAGGCTAGTCAGAGAATACTGTATATGTATCAGCAGTAGTGTAGATATAAAAGTAGTGTAAATGTAAACAGTAGTAATAAATGTAAAACAGTAGTAATAAATGTAAACCGTATTAATAAATGTAAACAGTGAATGTAAACAGTAGTATGACTATAGGCAGTAATGTAATACAAACATTAGTGCAAATATGAGAAGTAGTGCAAACTGAATGAGCACATGACCGAGAGTTTAGTGAATAACCCGTTTGATGACACAGGGTCCAGTGTTAAAAACTTTGTGTTGAGTGGTAATGTGTGAGAAAGTTTTTTGTGTTAAGGCAGTTCAAATGGGAGGGGAGGCAGAGCAGGCAGAGTGTTTAGCATTCTGACTGCCTGATGAACAGAGCTGTCTCTCAGTCTGCTGGTTCGAGCCTGGAGACTCCTCAGTCTCCTCCCTGATGGCAGCAGTCTAAAGCGGCTGTGTAGTGGGTGTGTGGGATCACCTGCCATGCAGTGGGCTTTCCGAGTGAGGCGTTTGCTGTGTAAGTCCTGCAGTGAGGGCAAGGAGGTGCCGACGATCTTCTCAGCTACATAGACTACACTCAACAACCAGAAGAATTAAACAAAAACTATTTTAGTTTACAAGTCTTGTTTTTTGATGGTTTAACTTTAATTTACACAAAAAACAAACAAACAAAAAAACATTAATTTATTCTGACAGAATTCTACAGGAAGCCCATCTTCATCCTAACAACAAAGCACTCAGTAGCAGACAACCCAATGGGGAGACAGAGAAGTAGGTGAAGATTCTGTCCAACAGACAGCTCACCCAGCTGGAGACAGAGATCCTTGTCAGGGGACTGAACTTTGCGGTTGCGCCAAGAAGAATTCCTCTGGTGGAGATGATCACAGCCACAGAATCATCCACCCACAACAACAAAATGTCAAAGTTTGCAGCCCAACAACTTAGAAACAAAGTTTCAGCCAGCCTCAGTTTTCCAAACCACCACCTTCCAACATCAGCAGAGAGGAGAGGGATGTGCTGCTCACCACTCTCAGCAAGGACAAGACCAGCACCATCCTCCGAGCAGACAAAGAAAGGTGCACAGTGATTTTGAACCAGAAATACTATCATGAGAACGTTCTGATTGTGATACTCTGATGCATGCTCAATAATCCAGGTAGAAAAATCTAAAAAAAGCTAAGTCTGGTCCTCTGGACATTCAAAAAATAAAACAAAACAAAGCAAAAAAAATGTAGAAACGTTTCGTCTTTCGTCCGAAAGACTTCTTCAGTCTGAGAAGCTGTATTCAGCTCTTTTGACTCTGAGTTGTTCTGCTTCAAACTCTCTAATTTTGTTGTTACGGATGGCTGACTCAGTGGCTATGATCATCTCTACCAGCGGAATTCTACTTGGTGCCACTGCAAAGTTTAGTCCCCAACAGTCTGTCAACTTCTTGACAGACAGCTGAATACAGCTTCTCAGACTGAAGAAGTCTTTCGGACGAAAGACGAAACGTTTCTACATTTTTTTTGCTTTGTTTTGTTTTATTTTTTTGAATGTCCAGAGGACCAGACTTAGCTTTTTTAGGTTCTGATTGTGAGTTGCTGAAAAAGTCGCTAACCCACCATTGCACCCTGTATTCACTGGTTAACTGGACATCATTACCTTCATGCAAACTCTCTCACTGGTACATTGTCATTTTTAAATAAGCTGGTGAAGATTCTCAGTCATCCAGGACATGATAAAATAAATAAAAAAGTTCAATACAGAAACAACTGGACTTTATTTATAACAGAAGACGTTTCACTCTTCATCCGAGGAGCTTGCTCCTCCGATGAAGAGTGAAACGTCTTCTGTTATAAATAAAGTCCAATTGTTTCTGTACTGAACGTTTTTTGATCTTTAAATCACTTCTTGGTCTGTTGTCTTCATACATCTCCTACATGTCTCTGCGTGAGTGCAGCTACAGCGTGCGCCCTCAGGACATTATTACATGCAGTGTTCCCTCAGTGCGGACTGAACTAAGCAAAAAGGCCTTCTCCTACTCCGCTCCTGTCTTCTGGAATGTCTTGCAAAAAAATCTGAAGCTTTTGACCTTGACCTGACTTCAAACATCTGTTAAGTTCCTGGCAAAAAACAATGCAGACATGTTGCTGTTTGTAGTATTTTACATTGCCTTATAATCTAGCTGTGTTTTTGCTACTTTTCCTTTTAATTATCCTTTTAATTACTATTTTATTTTCATTAGTTTAAAAAAATAATAAATTTGCATGCATCCTTTATGACTGATTGTCTGTTGTTGTCTTTGTTGTCCACTGTTGTTATCACTCTTTGTTAAAATTCAGGTATCTCTTGTAAATGAGTCCCCGAGGCTTAATGGGACTGACCTGTATAAATAAAGGTTGAATGAAAAAAAGAAGAGATCCAGGAAGTGGTTACAAGAAGAAGTTGATGTATTGCCTGAAATGTATGGAGCAGGACCAGGCTATTGACTGTATTCTGTACCACAGAATGTACCCAGAGTACATGTGTGTGAATGAGAGGGAGGCCAGTGGAACAGTGAGGCTATACCAGAGGTCACAAAGGTGCAGGACTTCAAGTACTTGGGGTCCACTCCACGGCCCAGGAAAATGGGAAGTATGGTAAAGAGGTGAAGAAGAGAGTCGAGGCAGGATGGAGTGGATAGAAAAAAGTTTCAGGAGTGATTTGCGACAAAAGGGTGTCAGAAAAGGTCAAAGTAAAGTTTATAAGAGAGTGGTGAGACCAGCTACAGTATGTTGTATGGTCTGGAAACAGTGGCATTGACAAAAAGACAGGAGAAAGAATTGGAAGTGGCAGAAATGAAGATATTGAGGTTCTCCTTAGGAGTGACAAGGATGGATAAGATCAGGAATGAGATCATCAGAGGTACAACACATGTTGAACAACTGGAAGATAAAGTTAGAGAGGCCAAACAGGCTTGGACATGTCCTGAGGAGGGACAGTGGGTATATTGGCAGAGCAGCTGCCAGGAAAAAGACAAAAAGGAAGGTCAAAGAGGAGATACAGTATATGGATGCAGTTTGAGAGGACATGGAGATAGTTGGAGTGGGGACAGAAGATGCAGAGAACAGAGTGAGATGGATGACTCTCTGTGGATGGATGACTCTCTGTGGATGGATGACTCTCTGTGGATGGATGACTCTCTGTGGTGAACCCCGAAGAGGGAAAAGTTGAAAGAAAAAGAAAGAAGACTGTACCCAGGGGAGGCCACGCGTAGTCTGTATGGTTTACCCAAAATTCACAAACAAGGTGTACCTTTAAGACCAATTGTTAACATGATTAATTCTGTTACAATGTTTCCAAATATCTGGCATCTGTACTCATCCCTTTAGTTGGCAGCTCAGAACACCACATACAGAACACCATGGACTTTGTGGATAAGGTGAGGGATGTCATCATGGAGACTGATGAAACAATGGTCTCTTTTGATGTCACATCACTCTTTACGTGCATTCCTGTTGATGAGGCAGTAGAGGTGGTCTGTTTAAGGTTAAAATCAGACACCACTCTGAACAGCAGGACCACACTTTCCACAGAGCAACTGTGTCAACTCTTGAAACTGTGCCTGCAGTCAACCTACTTCACATATGGGGAGCAATATTATAGGCAGAAACATGGGTGTGCTATGGGGTCTCCAGTTTCTCCTATTGTTGCCAACCTGTACATGGAGGAGGTAGAAAAGAGAGCCTTGACGTCCTTTTCAGGGAGACCACCAAGTCATTGGTTCAGGTATGTTGATGACACCTGGGTTAAAATTAAATCTCAGTAAGTCCAACATTTCACTGATCACATCAACTCTGTGGATAAATATATGAAGTTCACACGAGAAGTGTCATAGTCTGTGTGTTTTTTCAGTTATGTTAGATTATTTCTTCTTGTGGCTTATGGTTTATTTCTCTGTCCTTTGAGTTTTGGTTCAGCCCCCTGTGTTTGTGTGTCACTCCTCACTCTCACAGTCACTTCACCAGTTCTATTTCATCCCTCCTGACCGCCAGAGGCGGTGCTTCAAGCACAAATTAGCATTCCTGCGCATGCGCAGGGCGAGTACAAATGACAACAAAGTCACCCCGTGACCCGCCGGGACCCACATGACTCTATATAGGCACGTGGCACCCGACGTTCAAATCCCTGAAAACTTCTCCCGAAGCAAGGATTCTGAGGGACTAAGCACTCTGGCGGTCATCCAGGATTCATAGAACCGTAGTTACAGTAGTAGCTTTCGTTCTTCAGTCAGTAATCAGTTACACCTGTTTCTAATTAGCAATCATCCATGGTGTTGTCACTTTCCACTCTCTCTCCCTCAGCTCTACTCAAACCATTTCTTAGCGCCACTCCAACAGCAACTCATTGTCTTGGCTCCCTGCCAGATGTACCTGTCTGCCTTCTTGTGCTCCTTCGTGTTGTAGTACTCGAGACAAGTCTTGGTCTTGAGCAAATGGACAGGTATGCCAGTTTTAAACATGCAGTTGTGACACCACAGATTAAAAAGCTTGGCCTGGACTCCACAGTAATGTCAAATTTTAGAGAAAATTGTTACAAAACAGTTAGCTTTTCTTTTGATACATGTGCAGTTTTTTCAATGAACTTAAGCCAGAAACATTCCATAAATATCACATATGGGCTACATGCAGCAGTCTGAAATATCTGGAGAGTGCTTGAATCGTCACATGTGAGCATGGCTCAGCTATAACAGAAGGGGGACAAAATAAACTAAAATTATAGTTATGCGCTTCATAAAAACAGGTTGCTGACTGCAGCATGTTGACAGCTACTTATATTTGGTTGTAGTAGGAGTCTCAATGGTGACAACAGCCTCAGTTAAAAAGCCTCAGAAATTTTTATCAAAGGCAGCCGTCACATGTGGCATGTAAGAGCTGTGAGTTAGATGAATGCCTTGGATTTATAGGAAGGATAACGGCATGCTTAAGACTTATGGATATGTGTTTGAATGACTGCTTTCACTTCTCAAACATGTCAAACCCATGCAAACTATAACATAAATATGGTTAAAAGAAAATCAAATTACTAGGTACAGATGTCCTCTTCTACCTTCACAATTGCTAAAGAAAATGTTTATTTTTTGACTGTTTTGTAAAACAAAAAAACATATATTTGTCTGGATCCCCTTTGCAAATAGGATCTCAATCGCAAAGGGGGTTTAATCTGGTTAAATAAAGGGAATGAAAGGAATACCTTGCAGCTAAAATACCAAAAGTAGATAATAATGTGATCCATTCAATTATAGGTTGTGCAAACAGTATTTTTCTAAATGGAACTGACAAAGAAGAAATAATGAATGTAGTAAAAAATCTTACAGACAAGAGATCAAAAGACTGGGTGGACATGGATATGATGTTTGTCAAGGACATGAGTAATGTTTTTGAGCCGTTTACATATATATGTAATTTGTCATTCTCAATAGGAATATTTCCAGATAATATGAAAGTAGCTAAGGTAGTTCCTCTTTTTAAAAATGGTGATAAATGTGTGTTCGACAATTATAGACCTATATCCTTGTTAACACAGTTCTCAAAAATTCTTGTGAAACTATTTGTGAACAGACTAGATCAATTTATAGATAAACAAAATATTCTAAGTACGGTAGCAGTCAGAGTCAGAGTCAGAGAATCTTTATTGTCATTTGCACCGCATGTGGTACATGTGATGAAACAAGATTATGTACACAGGGTCCCAGTTACATCCAACAACAAAATGTAAGAGAAAAACAATAATAACATCTAGGATATAACTAAGAAAAACATCAACTAGAAATACACTAAGCCCTAATGTAATAGAAAAACATCATTATAAACAGCAGCACGAACATGAGTCTGTATGAGCAGATGGTCACAGATGAACACAGCAACAAGAAAACAGATCAGCATCAGCATGATGTGATATTTTGCAGTGATTATTCTTATTATTTATTTATTCATGAGTCTAACAGCCTCAGGGTAGAAGCTGTTCCTCAGTCTAGTGGTTCTACATTTGATGCTCCTCAACCTCCGTCCTGAGGGGAGTGGGGCAAAGAGTGTGTGTGCTGGGTGAGTGAGGTCTTTCATGATGCAGGTGGCTCTTTTCCTGCATCTGGAGGTGTAAATGTCTGTGATGGTGGGGAGACTGACTCCAACAGACTTCTGTGCAGCCTTCACCACTCTCTGCAAAGCTTTTCTTTCTGCAACTGTGCAGCCTCCATGCCACACGTTGATGCTGGAGCACAGGATGCTCTCCACTGCACACCTGTAGAAGGAGGTGAGGACTGGGCTGCTCAGACCAGCTCGTCTCAGCCGTCTGAGGAAGTAGAGTCTCTGATGACCTTTCTTGATCAGGCTGGTGGTGTTGTTGCTCCAGCTGAGGTTATCATTCATGTGTACACCCCAGGGGCGTAACTTTAGGTCTAACATTGGGGGGGTTGTGATTAACAATAAACACGAAAAAATTGTACACTATACGCTTCAGTGTTTAATACGCGTCATCTCTTCTTCTTCTTCTTCTTCGATGGTGTTTACTGGCAGTTTACAAACTCAGTGTATTACCGCCATCAACCGGACGGAGATGTAATTCAAGAGTCTACTTTCAACAAAAAATAAATAAATTAATTAATTAATAAAAATAAAATTAAATCCTTTCAGCTAATTTTGTAACTTTCAAATATTTAACAAGTGCTTTAGTTATAACCTGTGACTGATTTTTCTTCAATAAAGTAACCATTGTCACCGAACTCCCCATTACCCTTTCCAGTGCCTTCCTCTCTTTATTATATTTCTTACAATAAATCAACACATGTTCCACTCCTTCCAGTACCCCACAATTAGAGCAGTCACCTGATGGATGTTTTCCTATTATCTTTAGACCACTATTTAATGTAGTGTGCCCAATCCTCAACCTGTTAATCCATACTTCCTCTCTCCTAGTCATTAAACTACTATCGTCACTTAGGAGTACCTCCTTCTGTATGTTATGTAAATGTCTTCCTCTTTCCTCTAAATCCCACCTCTCCTGCCACATATCATTTATTTTATCTTTAACAATTATTTTTATTTCTGCTTTACTTAATGGGACATCATATTCAATTTCTCTTGCTGTATACGCGTCATCTCCACGCGACGCGTCAGCTTTGTCCTGATCAAGATGGCGGCGACAGGACCCAGCTAGTACGAAGAACTTCACAAAGAAACACGGTAAAAACAATTATTTCTTTGCGAGAAAAAATATATTACTAAGCTGACTTTATAGAAGACGTGTTCTTGAGTTTAACGAAATGTTCAAATCGGCTGGATTTAAAAAAAAAAAAGTTCGCTGATTTTTATGCAGGCGCCAGGCGGGTCAAACCGGACGCTTTCTTTCTTTAAATTTAGCTAAATAAACGCTTAAAAATATACAGTATTTCTTCGCTGACTTATGGGTGATAGTAGACATACTCCTGAGTTTGACGAAATGTTCAAATCAGCTGGATTAAAAAAAAAAGTTCGCTGATTTTTATGCAGGCGCCAGGCGGGTCAAACCGGAGCTTTGTTTCTTTAAATTTAGTTAAATAAACGCTTAAAAAATATATTTCTTACCTCACTACAGCAGACGGGCTCCTGAGCTGAACCAAATGTGAAATCAGCTGGATTTAAAAATCCGCGGTGTGGTTTATGAGTGGTATCTTGCAAACAAAAACAGCGAACCTCACAGCTAATAGCAGCTACATCCATAGCAAGGGGCAGGCAGCGACAGAGTCAGTCAGACCAAAGGAGGCCTTTTTCGGACACATGCATGTAGAAACTTCTGGGCAACTTCATGAGCAGCTCCGTGACTCACGTGACTTCCTGTAGCCGGTGAGATGGGTGATACCAAATTATTTGCAGGGGAGGGGGTCAGTCCTCAGGGAGTTTGTTAAAAACATGCAGCAATTTTACTAAAAAATTTGAATGAATAAAGAAAATCAATTATTGATGTAAGATATGTATAATGACGAAATGATGTCATTTTATTGGGGGGGTTGAAATGACCGGATCAAATTATTGTGGGGGTCAAAACCCCCACAACCCCCGTGTAAATTACGCCTATGGTACACCCAAGTACTTGTAGCTGGAGACCACTTCCACTGCAGATCCACTTATGTTCAGTGGGGTGTGGGTTTGTTCCTTCTGAAGTCCACAATCATCTCCTTTGTCTTCTTCACATTCATGTGAAGGTTATTCTCTTTGCACCAGCTCTCCAGGTGTTCCACCTCCTGCCTGTAGCTGGACTCATCATTGTTTGTGATGCATCCCACCACCGCTGTATCATCTGCAAACTTTACAATATGACAACCTGGATGGGTAGCTGCACAATCATATGTGAGCAGAGTGAACAGAAGGGGGCTCAACACACATCCTTGAGGAGAGCCAGTGCTGAGGGTAATGGTGGAGGAGGAGAAGTTGTGGATCTTCACGGACTGAGGTCTGTTTGTTAAGAAGTCTAGTACCCAGTTACAAATGGAGGGGCTTAGTCCAAGTGTGGATAGTTTGTCCATCAGAGTTTGGGGGATCATGGTGTTGAAGGCAGATGTGAAGTCCACAAAGAGCATACGGACGTAGGAGTCCTTCTGATCCAGGTGGGTGAGAGCAGTGTGGACCACAGAAGAGATGGCGTCCTCTGTTGATCGGTTCTCGCGGTACGCATACTGATGAGGGTCCTCGTTGATGTTGACGGTTGTCTTGATGTGGGTCATGACCAGTTTCTCAAAGCATTTTGCGACTATC
>JBBPBX010010220.1:0-23155 GCA_038048925.1 Garcialebias charrua | reverse complement strand
TTAACAACATATAAACACAGAACACCGCTGTGGCTGCCAGCTGTCGTTTTTTTTTTTTTTTGGTAACTTGTAAATCAATCAAGTAGGGGTGTCAGCAAATGACCAATCTGGGACCTCAGTTTGTCCCAAAGGTAAACACCCCTTACCTGTGGAGCTGGTCTGCAGCAGCTCAAGGTGTACGCTCAAGTGTGAAGTCTCAACCCTCTGGGGACAGTGCACATTGAGTCCGCGGTGTAAATGGTCCGCCCGAGTATACTGAGGCCTTTAGTTTTACAGATGAGGATTGGTATTCAATTCTTAAGAATGGGGAGAAAATGTCAAGGAACTTAAAATGAGACTGGTGCAATTTAAGATTTTACACAGAGTACTGTATACTGGACACCATACCGACTGTACAGCGTATGTTTGTTAGATACCTCTGTTTGTTGGAAATGTCAGGAGGATAAGGGCATGTCGGTGCTTTGGAAGTGTCCAAAAATCCAAGAATATTGGTCATCAGTTCACGAAATTTTAGAAAAAAATATTTGGCCAGAATATATCTCTTTGCAGCAGGCTCTATATTCTGAGATTCTTCATCTTTGGGCCACTTGCGTTCCTCTTTTTCACAATGGGTGCAGACAGCCATTATGTTGGGAAGGAAGCTGTTTATGACGAAGTGGAGGGGTCCAGCTACTGTATCCCCTTTCTTACTCATTGGTATAGCTCCCTGGGCCAACTTTGCTGCTTTAGAGAGATTATCTTATATATTGCTGAATAAAGTGGAGGAATACAACAGAAAGTGGTCCCACTACTTTTCACATATGGGTTAAATGGCATATCCAGATTAAACTTAATCTGAATTTCTGACTTTACTGTAATGTAAATTGATTTTATTACTGATTTTTGTTATTATTTATCATTGATTTTACTTGATTTTATCACTTGTTTTTATTTGATCATTGATTTTAGTTGCACTTTGTAGCACTTTGAGACTTTTGTTAATGAAAAGTGTGTTATAAATAAAATTCATTATTATTATTATTATTATTGTTGTACCGACAGTTTTCAAGTGTGTGGGGGGTGGGGTGTCAATGTGAGTGTTGAGCATGAGGGAAGAGGCTGCTTTTAGGTTTTTAGCTAGTGCACCTGCATTGCGAGCTGCTAGGTTAGCGTTACATCAGTGCCGACAGGTGGTTGGAGCGTTGGATAGGCGGGGCGCTCGGTTCTGTTGACGGGGCGGGGCGCCCCGCCTACATAATGGTCAGAGAGTCAGAGTCAGAGTCAGAGAGTCTTTATTGTCATTTGCACCGCATGTGGTACATGAGATGAAAACGAGATTATGTACACGAGGTCCCAGTTACATCCAACAACAAATGAAAGAGAAAAACAGTAATAACATCGAGAACTAACTAAGAAAAACATCAACTAGTAATACACTAAGCCTAATATAGTGGGAATAAACAGCAGCACGAACATGAGTTTGTATGAGCAGATGGTCACAGATGGTCACAGATGAACACAGCAACAAGAAAACATATCAGCATCACCATGATGTGATATTTTGCAGTGTTTATTTTAATTTTATTTTTATTTATTCATGAGTCTAACAGCCTCAGGGTAGAAGCTGTTCCTCAGTCTAGTGGTTCTACACTTGATGCTCCTCAACCTCCGTCCTGAGGGGAGTGGGGCAAAGAGTGAGTGTGCTGGATGAGTGAGGTCTTTCATGATACAGGTGGCTCTTTTCCTGCATCTAGAGGTGTAAATGTCTGTGATGGTGGGGAGACTGACTCCAACAGACTTCTGTGCAGCCTTCACCACTCTCTGCAGAGCTTTTCTTTCTTCAACTGTGCAGCCTCCATGCCACACGTTGATGCTGGAGCACAGGATGCTCTCCACTGCACACCTGTAGAACGAGGTGAGAACTGGGCTGCTCAGACCGGCTCGTCTCAGCCGTCTGAGGAAGTAGAGTCTCTGATGACCTTTCTTGATCAGGCTGGTGGTGTTGTTGCTCCAGCTGAGGTTATCATTCATGTGTACACCCAGGTATTTGTAGCTGGAGACCACTTCCACTGCAGACCCACCTATTATCAGTGGGGCATGGGTGTGTTTGTTCCTTCTGAAGTCCACAATCATCTCCTTTGTCTTCTTCACATTCATGTGAAGATTGTTCTCTTTGCACCAGCTCTCCAGATGTTCCACCTCCTGTCTGTAGCTGGACTCATCATTGTTTGTGATGCATCCCACCACCGCTGTATCATCTGCAAACTTAACAATATGACAGCCTGGAAGTGTGGCTGTACAATCATATGTGAGCAGAGTGAACAGAAGGGGGCTCAGCACACATCCCTGAGGAGAGCCAGTGCTGAGGGTTATGGTGGAGGAGGAGAAGTTGTGGATCTTCACGGACTGTGGTCTGTCTGTTAAGAAGTCTAGTACCCAGTTACAAATAGAGGGGCTTAGTCCAAGTGTAGATAGTTTGTCTATCAGAGTTTGGGGGATCATGGTGTTGAAGGCAGATGTGAAGTCCACAAAGAGCAGACGCACGTATGAGTCCTTCTGATCCAGGTGGGTGAGAGCAGTGTGGACCACGGAAGAAATGGCGTCCTCTGTTGATCGGTTCTCACGGTATGCGTATTGATGAGGGTCCTCATTGATGTTGACGGTTGCCTTGATGTGGGACATGACCAGTTTCTCAAAACATTTAGCGACTATCGGGGTGAGGGCCACCGGTCTATAGTCATTCAGACCAGTCACTGTGGAGCTCTTTGGGACTGGGATGATGGTCGCGGTCTTCAGGCAGGTGGGAACTGACTCCAGTGCAAGTGAGGTGGTGAAGATGTCAGCCAGCACCTCACAGAGCTGGTCCGCACATTCCTTCAGAACTTTCCCTGGGATGTTGTCTGGTCCGGTTGCTTTATGAGGATTAATCTTTCTGAGACTGCCTCTCACTTCTGCTGCGGACACCCTGAGATGCTCTTCATCTGGTGATGAGGTGAGTCTGGTGCTAGCAGGTCTGTTTGGATCATCAAAACGTGCATAAAACTTATTGAGGGCATCAGGCAGAGATGGGTCCCTGGGGCATTGTTTGTTTTTGCCTTTGTAGTCTGTTATGCATTTAATACCCTTCCACATGCTCCGTGGGTCTTGTGAGGTGAACTGTCCCTCGATCCTCTGTGCATACGTGGCCTTGGCCTTCTTAATGCCATCCTTCAGTTCATTCCTGCTCTTTCTCAGTTCCACTTTATCTCCTGACTTGAATGCAGTGTCTCTGGCTGCTAGCAAGGCGTGAACTTCTTTATTTAACCAGGGTTTCCGGTTCGGGTAGGATTTCACATATTTTTTTATGGATACATTTTCAGAGCATGTACTGATGTAACCCAGGACTGAGGAAGCGTACAATTCCATGTCCACTGAACTACCATCAGTGGCTGCTTCTCTGAAAACAGACCAGTTTGTCCTCTCAAAACAGTCTCTCAACATGGGGGAACTATCTTGAGGCCAGATTGTTATTTCTCTTTGTTCCGGCTTCCGGCGCCTGAGTGGAGGGAGTTCTCTTGGCGCCAGAATCAGAGAGTCGTGGTCTGAAGATCCGAGCGCTGGGCGTGTCTTCGCTGTGTATGCCCCCTTTACATTTGTGAAGACTTGGTCGAGTGTTTTATCTCCTCTCGTGGCTGCGAAGACGTTCTTATTGAAGGCTGGGAGGGACACCTGGAGATCCACGTGATTGACGTCCCCGCAAACAATGAAAAGCCCCTCAGGATATTTACACTGCAGCGAGGTGAGTAAGTCGTGAATCTCTCTCTGGGCGTCATTAGCATTAGCATCGGGTGCTATGTAAATAACGCTGATTACGATCACTGAATAGTCACGTGGCATATAATGCGGCCTACATCTTATTGTGATCAACTCCACGGCAGCTGAACAAGCTCTTTTTATCACAGCACAGTTCGTGCACCAATCTTTGTGTACGTAAATACAAACACCACCACCTCGCGTTTTCCCCGTAGTCTCGAAGCACCGGTCTGTTCTGAAGAAGAGCCGGTCGTCCAGCTCGTAAACAGAGTCTGGAGTCTCCTCAGAAATCCACGTTTCCGTAAGACAAAGCACGGAACATCTTCTCATCTCCTCCGACGTGGTTACCCTCAAACGAAGTAGATCCATCTTGTTGTCGAGTGAGCGAACGTTAGACAGGAAAAGAGCCGGCATCGGGGGTTTACCGGTTATAGCGTCTTTCCGCATTCTCGTCATAATTCCTGCACGACAACCCCGCTTCTTTCCTCGTGAGCAGCGCTTTCTTTTCTTTCCCCTGGAGTGCATCTGCTTCCAGAAGGACGTTTTCAGCAGGTCCAATCTTCCGAGTTCTGATTTGAGTTCGTTGCTGATTTCAGCTGTGCCCTGTGGTAAATCCGCTCCAATTCTTAACAGATCAGTTCGGCTGTAATTCACCCGCAAAACACGCGCAGAGTCAGGTACAAAAACACTTTTAAAATTACTAAAAACTAATAATGGTAATGATGGTAATGGTAATAATGGTAATAATGGTAGGGCAAACACTGCACTTTAAACAGTGACTGTGCACACCAAAGTGCTGTACAGGGACAGACAGACCAAGCACATAGCAACAAACTACAGTACATAACAGGAAACCAAATGTAGAAACAAAAAACAATAGTGGATAACAACAACAGCAATATGACCAATACAGTGTGATGCACACAGGATCAGCATAGATCACACAGTGCCGAAAGCCAGGGAAAAATAGTCTATTTTTAAGTGAGATTTAAAAACTATGAGGGAGGGGGGCCTGTCTGACAAGCAGAGATAATCCGTTCTTCAGTCTTGGGCCTGCGACAGAGAAGGCCCTGTCACCTCTGCGCTTGAGACAGGTTCCTGGAATTGTGAGGAGTAACTGGTCTGCTGATCTGAGAGAATGTGGTGGGACATATGGCTGGAGCAGATCAGTAAGATAGGAGGGGGCTGAGCTGTTTAGTGATTTATAGACATACAAGAGTATTTTGAATTGGATTTGAAGGTGAGCCGGTAGCCAGTGCAGGGAGGCCAAAACAGGTCTAATGTGCTCTCTTTTGCTTGTGCTGGTTAAAAATAGGGCTGCCGCATTTTGGACTAGTTGAAGTCTAGCTATGGAGGTCTGACTGATACCAAAAAGGAGTGAGTTGCAATAGTCGAGCCTGGATGTAATGAATGCATGAATTACTGTCGCCAGGTTATTTTTAGACAATATGGGTTTCCGCTTAGATAGCCGCCTCAGCTGGAAAAGGCAGGATTTAACAATCATATTTACATGATTGTTGAGTATCAGAGAAGGGTCAAGTATCACTCCTAGATTAGTGACTCTTTGTTTCACTAACGGTGACAGAACAGATAGGTCGATGCAGTGGTTGGTGATTGTGTCATTGGGCGGGAACAACATAATTTCAGACTTCTTCTCGTTGAAGCTTAAGAAATTTAAAGACATCCAATCTCTCATGTCAGTCCAGTAATGGTTGAATAGAGCGAGTACCATTAAGTCTGAGGGGGAAGTCGATTTGGCAGGCGTCGGCGTAGAAATGAAAAGGTGTGTTATGTTTCCTGAAAATAACACCTAGTGGCAGCAGGTATAAAGAAAATAAAAGAGGACCAAGGATGGACCTTAGCGGTATCCTCCATTTAAGCAGTGCCGATGCTGAACTAAAATTTTTGATAGAGACACAAAAAGCCTGTCAGCATGGTAGGATCTAACCATTCGAGAGCTGACCCTGTGATGCCCACTCACTGCTCCATCCTCACAATGAGGATCTCATGGTCGATCGTATCAAAGGCAGATATGAGGTCCAGTAAGAGAAGGAGCACAGAATCACCAGCGTCTATGAATAGGAGAATGAAGTTAAAAACCTTAAGTAGAGCAGTTTCAGTGCTGTGGAGAGGCTTAAAGCCAGACCGGAGTAGCTCTAACATGGTGTGATCCTCTAGAAAGCATTTCAGCTGGGACTCCACTATTTTTTCCAGTAGTTTAGCAACAAATGGGAGTCTAGAGACAGGTCGGAAGTTAGACATGACTGAGGGGTCATGGCTAGGTTTTTTTTAGGAGAGGTTGGACAGCAGCATGTTTAAAAGATATTGGCACCACTCCTGAGGCTAAGCTGCTATTCACAATGGCAAGAACAGGAGGGGCCCAGAACAGGAAGAACCTCATTTAGGAGTCGAACGGGGACGATGTCAAAGGGGGGAACCAGATGGCTTCATGTTGCACATGTCCTGCTCCAGAGAAGACAGAGAGATGGGCTCAAAGCTGTCAAGAACAGCTACACAATGAGATGGGATGGACAGATCATGAGCAGGTGGAGAAATGAGTGCCCGGGTGTTTGCAACTTTTTCTGAAAATAAATGGAGGAAGTTTTCACACAGCTCAGTTGAGGCTTCTAGAGGTGAAGGTTCATTGAGGTGTAGAACTACGTTCAGGGTGGAAAAAAGAGCTTGGGGGTTGTGGGAGTTTGAGGCAATTATATCAGAAAAGTACTTTGATTTGGCAGATTTAACTGCCTTCTGATAATGACACCAAGTCTCTTTTAGGATTTTAAAATAAACCTGCAGCCGGTCTTTATTCCCCATGCTCTCTGCTCTCTGACATTGCTCTCCAATGTCTTGAGTGACATCACTAAGCCATGGTTCTGATGAGTTTTGTTTTCTTGGTTTTAATGGGAGCAACACGGTTCAGAACATTTAAACAAGCAGGGTTAAGCTGAGAGGTTAGCTCCTCGGTGGAGAAAGACACAGAGAGCTGATTGATCCCCTCAAAGCTAAAAGCTTCAGTAAAACATGCAGCAGTGAAACGGTTAATGGCGCGTGAAGTACATGCCGAATCGCAAGACTTAGCAGTAGGACAAGGCGGGATGATGATATATAAAACAGGCATGTGGTCTGAGAGAACGTTGTCACCAATTACCAAATTACAAACAGACGTCACGTGTTAAAATGAGATCCAAAATGAGATCCAGAGTTTGCTCCTGTTGTTGGGTGGGACCATTTACATGTTGGGTTAAATTAAACGAGTCCAACAAATCTAGGAAGTCCTTCACTAATGGCTTCTCCTGACAACAGACATGAATATTAAAGTCCCCAACAATTATAACGTGATCATATCTCATTGTGATATAAGCCAGAAAATCAGAGAATTCACTTATGAAGTCCTTGGAATGAGGGGTGTGATGAACAATTGCACACAGAACCGGAGGAGAATGTCCGAGTTAAAAAGCGCTCAGCTCAAAGCTGGAGCAGGTCACTGGGGTGGGCAACTGTTTACAAAGTTTGGTTTGAAGACAGTTAATAATCCACCACCCTGCCAGCCTGATTGCTGCGGGGCATTAAAACACAGACAGTCAGGAGGTAATAGTTCCACTAAGGCGTTTGAATCACCCAAAGGCAACCAGGATTCCGTGAGAAAAAGAAAATCTAGCTCCTCATCTTTAAAAAAGTCATTAAGGATAAAAGTCTTGTTGGCAACAGACCTTGTGTTGATTAGGCATGTCCTGATCCGGTCCACCACAAATTCATTCATTCAACCTTTATTTAAACAGATAAGTCACATTGAGCCTCGAAGACTCATTACAAGTGAGATCTGTTGGACAAACAATAAAAGCCATTGTGGGGGTGGTGCGCGCCAACGGTCGCAGATTTTGAAAAACCGCGCCTCCAGGACGGACCAAGCGCTGGGCCGGAAGACAACACCCATAGATTCCCTGGTCCGGGCACGTAGGAAGCTGGCTGTGGAAACGTTGACCATGCAGAGCTTTAACTTTTACCAGCCGGCCGGCACGTTTTCCCCGGTGTCTGGAGCGATATCTCGGAGAAGGCAGGCACAGGGCCCAGTGTAAACAAGACTGCACATCCGCCAACAGGGAGTGGAAGGGGGGTCCAGTGTTACGTTCAAAATGGTCCAAATCAGCGACAGCAGATGTGGAAAATCGAAGATCGAGGAGCTGTTGTCGGTCATACACAAGCATCGAGTTGCTATCCCAGACAAAAAAATGAACAGAAATAATCCAAACACTGTCATCAGAGGTAGATTGCAGGCCAGTTACACGGGCGCCATCTTACCTATGTTTGCGCTCTGACATGCACTGTCAGCTGTGGGACCTTATATAGACGGGTGTGTGCCTTTTCAAATCAAGTCCAATCAACTGAATTTTACCACAGGTGGAATCCATTTAGGTTGTAGAAACATCTCAAGGATGATTCAATTCAATTCAGTTTATTTATTAAGTCGCAACAGAAGTTGTCTCAGGACACTGAACAGAAACATTCAAATACATGAAAAGTAAGTTAACACTATTTATCTGAGGAGCATACTGCTTTGAGTTTAACTTCCTCACAAACTCTAATCTTCAGCAAGCATGAAGGCAACGATGGAAAGGAAAAACTCCCTCATGAGAAAGAAACCTCTAGCAGAACCAGGCTCAGGACTCCAAACTGACCCATCCAGGCTGTCATATTGTAATTTTGCAGACAATACAGCGGTGGTTGTATGTATCAACAACAACGATGAGTCCGGTAACAGGCAGGAGGTGGAACACCTGGAGAGCTGGTGCAGGAAGAACAACCTTCACATCAATGTGAAGAAGACGAAAGAGATGGTCGTGGACTTCAGACAGAACAAACACCTAAACCCCCACCCCGAATATAGGAGTATCTACGATGGAAGTGGTCTCCAGCTACAAGTACTTTGGTATGCACCTGAATGACAACCTCAGCTGGAGCAACAACAGCACCAGTCTGCTCAAGACTCTACTTCCTCAAGCGGCTGAGACGAGCTGGACTAGGAAGCTCAGTCCTCACCTCCTTCTACAGGTGTGCAGTGGAGAGCATCCTGTGCTCCAGCATCAACGTGTGGCATGGAGGCTGCACAGTTGCAGAAAGAAAAGCTCTACAGAGAGTGGTGAAGGCTGCACAGAAGATGTTGGAGTCAGTCTCCCCAACATCACAGACATTTACACCTCCAGATGCAGGAAGAGAGCCACTTGTGAAAAATTACATCATGTTGCTGCTGATCTGTTTCATGTTGCTGCTGATCTGTTTCTTGTTGTTGTGTTCATTCGTGCTCATCTGCTCACACTTCATGCTGCTGTTCGATGCAATATTTTTATGCTGTTAGTGCTTAGTGTATTTTTAGTTTATGTTTTTCTTAGTTCATATCTTAGATCTTATTAATGTTTCTCTTTTACATTTTATTGTTGGATGTAACTGGAACCCTGTGTACATAATTTCGTTCCACCACATGTACCACATGAGATGCGAATGACAAATAAATCTGAATGTGACTGTTTGTGGGAATCAGTTTGTTTGGTGGCTGTCTACTCAGATGGAAGAAGTCCTTCGGCTGAAGGACGAAAAGTCTCAGAAAAAAAAGAAACCGTCCAGGTGACCTGACTGAACGTTGTTGCATCCAATGTCTACTTTATGAATGTTGCAATAATATCTGTCTTGAGGTTCATGAGGTTTTGTTATGTTGTTATGTTTGTCATATGCAGGTTAACACAAGGTCAGCAATACAATTAAATGTTCAGGATGAGGAGAACCAAACAACAAAACAAAAAAGCTTGCAATAAAGGTACAAAATAAAGTACCTAAAGGGAAAAAGAAATATAATATTCACAAGATCCAAAAGAAATATAGTAAAAAACCTGGTAAAATATAATGGTGCAAGTAGGATGAATTAAGATAAGAGAAGATAAGATAGAACTTAGTATTTCATAGGTAGTAATATTAGCTTAAATACACATGATATATGTTGCATATAACATATACTACACAGGTTGTGTGACAGGTTATTGAACAGGTAGTGAGTAACATTTAGATGAATTATGATGGTAAGGTAGTGACAGACATGATACAGCCACTTAGTGCTTCCACAACAAGCATATGATTTGTCACAGATGTAGCTTGGTGCAATGTTATTGTCAATAGTTCAGTAATCTGACAGCTTGTAGGTAATAATTGTCTTTCAGTCTTTTTGTGCACGATGACAGACTCCTGTATCATCTGCCTGAGGGTAGTAGACGGTGAGGGTAGTAGACGGTGAGGGTGGTAGACGGAAGAGTCCTTGTGCTGGGTGGGTGTGGTCCTTAATGATGCTGTGTGCTTTACGCAGACATCGGCTGTGGTAGATGTCCTGGATGGTGTGGAGACTGCTACCAGGTATTTTGCTAACAGACAGACAAAATAATGCATGCACGCCGCCAAAGCATTATCACCCTTTCACATGAAGTGGTACGGGATCATTTTAAAACTTTCTTTGTCGTTGTTTTGGTTTCCAAATCACAAAGTGATATTGAAACAAACACATGCTCACTATCACTTTTAAAAAGTTCTTTGGCTCCTGTCCGTACCAATCAACCTGCTTAAAAAATCTTTGCTTTGAAAAGCTTTTTTTTTTCTTCTGGTTTTCTCTCCAAAACTTACATTTATTTGAAAGGGAGGCCCAAACACTTTAAAATTATCTCATATACAGTAGTGTGGATATACCGGTAGTCCTATTAACTTTTTTATTTATTTATTTTATTTTATTGTTTCCATTTTTAAAATCACTGTATGCTTTTGAAATTAAAAAATGTACATATTAAAAATATGGAAACACCCTGTAAAAGATCTAGTTAAATTAAACACGTTAAATAACAATAAACCTTTAGGACTTATTTGTTTCCAATCACCGTCAGAGCTCTGATGATTGCTTCAAGGTTTAGTTTGTGTCTCAAACTTATAATTTAAATTTTTACTTACATTCTGGTGGTAGGAGAGCTGTGGATCCCGCCTGACTCAGAGTGACAGACTCACCTTCTCTGTGTTCATGATCTGTGGCTCTGTGGGTCCAAATTCAGCTGGTTCCTCAGATAAACACAACATCCAGAGGCAGATACAAAAGAAAAGCCAGGGCCTGGCTCCGATTATGACACACAGCAGTTGTGTGTTGAATAGTGTCTTTGTGAGGACTGTGGATAAAGAAATGACAGACTGTGTTTCAGCTCCCTTTACTCAACCAGAGTGGATTCACCAAATCCTTTTCTGCACTGGATAGAAAGACTTCAATTTGCAGCTGTATGAAAGTGCTGGCCTGTACTTGATATGTAGAGTATATGATGTTGTTACAAGCTGCTGGCTTACAGGGCAGTGGAACCCTGTCTGCTGGGACTGAACAGTTTGTCACCCAGAATCTGAATTCATGTTATTTTCTAACTGTTCTAGCTGATGCACATGATTTATTCTGTGTTTGGACAGAACTAACCACAGGCCTGCACTGCACTGGCTTCCTGCTCTTTAATAGAGTTATTTAAATCTTAACACCAAATTGTTAATGATTTCGGTCATCACTTCTCTGTTGTAATATTTATGGTAGGATGTCTGAATGTCAACTGGCTCTTCTTTAGACGCATTTTTACATATTTATATTTGAGATTCAGATCAGCAGCGATAATAAATGTGTTACAAATAAAACTTCTGGACTTGAACAAGCTTACCCACCACCAAAAGTGTAAAGTTGATTATGGTTTTGTCTGTAAGCTTGTGGTTTTTCAGTCATTTAGGCAAAATGTTTAATTACCCAGTGGCCTGATTTTAAGAGAACATTCAGAAAGTAATCTCTGTATGTGCATTTTTATAGTTAACCTGACAAATCATGGTCACCATAGCTTATCAACAGTAACCACATCAGAAATTTTACCGATATTTAGCTAAAATTTTGTTTTAGTCTGAGAGAATGTATCATTTTAAGGAAAAATATGTTGTTTCAAAATTTCATGGCATCAACAAATCCCAAAAAAGTTGGGACAAGTCCATTTTTACCACTGTGTGGCATCCCCCCTTCTTCTTACAACACTCAACAGACGTCTGGGGACAGAGGAGACCAGTTTCTCAAGTTTAGAAATAGGAATGCTCTCCCATTCATGTCTAATACAGGCCTCTAACTGTTCAATCGTCTTGGGCCTTCTTTGTCGCACCTTCCTCTTTATGATGCGCCAAATGTTCTCTATAGGTGAAAGATCTGGACTGCAGGCTGGACATTTCAGTACCGGATCCTTCTCCTACGTAGCCATGATGTTGTGATTGCTGCAGAATGTGGTCTGGCATTATCTTGTTGAAAAATGCAGGGTCTTCCCTGAAAGAGATGACGTCTAGATGGAGCATATGTTGTTCTAGAACCTGAACATAGTTCTCTGCATTAATGGAGCCTTTCCAGACATGCAAGCTGCCCATGCCACAAGCGCTCATGCAACCCCATACCATCAGTGATGCAGGCTTCTGAACGGAGCGTTGATAACAACTTGGGCTATCCTTGTCCTCTCTGGTCCGGATGACATGGTGTCCCAGTGTTCCATAAAGAACTTCAAATCGTGACTCATCTGACACAGAACAGTCTTCCATTTTGCCACACTCCATTTTAAATGACCCCTGGTCCAGTGCAAACGTCTGAGCTTGTGGAGCTTGCTTAGAAATGGCTTCCTCTTTGCACTGTAGAGTTTCAGCTGGCAACGGCGGATGGCACGGTGGATTGTGTTCACTGACAATGCTTTCTGGAAGTATTCCTGAGCCCATTCTGTTATTTCCTTGACAGTGGCATTCCTGTTTGAGGTGCAGTGACGTTTAAGGGCCCGGAGATCACGAGCATCCAGTAGAGTTTTACGGCCTTGACCCTTACGCACAGCGATTGTTCCAGATTCTCTGAATCTTTTGATGATGTTATGCACGGTTGATGATGATAACTTAAAAGTCTTTGCTATTTTACGCTGGGTAACACCATTCTGGTATTGCTGCACTATCTTTCTGCAACAATGGTGGAATTGGTGATCCTCTTACCATCTTGGCTTCTGAGAGACACTGACACTCTGAGAAGCTCTTTTTATACCCAATCATGTTGTCAATTGACCTAATTAGTGTTAATTGGTCTTCCAGCTGTTCGTTATATGCTCAATTTCCTTTTTCCAGCCACTTATTGCTACTTGTCCCAACTTTTTTGGGATTTGTTGACACTGAAATTTTGAATCAACATATTTTTCCTTTAAAATGTTACATTTACTCAGATTAAACTTTTGATATCTATGTTCTATTACGAATAAAATATTGACATTTGCCATCTCCACATCATTGCGTTCAGTTTTTATTCACAATTTGTTTAGTGTCCCAACTTTTTTGGAATCTTGTTTGTATGAGAAAAACCGTTATCTTTCAGCTGCACCTGGTAGCATTAATCAAAGCTTCTCCCACTTTATTTTTTGTTTCATGGTGGAGTTGTGGTGCTGCTTTATTGCTAAAACACGTATGTGAAGGAATAATGCACATTGGGTCCAGCGTATTAAAAATAAACCTAAACCCCTCCCCTTCGACTGAGCTGTATGGTTTTAAGTCCTTTGTGATATAGCAAATGATGGAGTTGGAAATCTTCACAGCCCTCGGGGAATTATCAGGAAGTTTCATCTTCCTTCCGCGCATTTGTCGTATTTCCAAAGTACAACACCACATTTTTATTTTACACTTCTTGCAAACAATCATGCTCTTGTCAAGCTCTGTCTCCCCCTGGAACATTGTAGAATCTGAAATGCTTTACACTGACTTTTAACGGCGAAGGAGCGGGTTGAATTGTGCTGTCCTCCCGCTCCATGCTAATGGACTCCTTTTAGATAAAGGGAGCTGGCTAACTAGCTTGCTGTACAGCGGCCTACAAGGTCAAATTCTAATGTGATCGGTGGACATGTAAAGCGATATGCAGTACACTCTAGAGTAGGAGCAGAAAAAAATAAAACAAACATATTTTGAAATTGATTTATGAGCTTTTAGAATGGATTCAGAATTGCCAGGATTAGGAATCTAGATTCTTTAATGAATGGATTTTTTTCTGCATCATAGATATTGAGTACCGTATTCTCCGGTGTATAATACGCACTTTTTTTGCTCATTTGAATATCCTGCGTATTATACACCGAAGCGTATTATCTATGGATTTTTTCCCATATTTTTAGACCCATTTTTAGCTCTGATTCGCCGTTTTTCATTTTGGCCAAAAATGGTGCAGTACCAGTTTCGGCCGCTATGGGCGCTAATGCACCCTGTAGTCTGTTTATTCAAACTGTTTAAATTCATGCTGAATAGCAAATGTTATTCCAAAATGTTATTCATGAAGGATTTCCCTTCTCAAACCTGCAGTGAAGATTCAGTGACACTGTTTATCTCATTTTAGTTTGAGCTCAGGACAATCTCCTCAGAAGAGACTTTTGTTTTTGTCCTAATTAATAATCAGATGAACAATATCTGTTTTTGCTATTATCATTAACATAGGTCCCATATGTGACGCTTTAATGACGTTGTTTTAACCAAACCAACAGGTTAACAGTGTTGTGTGTAGTGTTAAGATCAGTTTTTATCATAAAATGCTGACATCTGAAACTAACACTTTATCTTTCTGACAATTTGTAATGTTTGATTCAAATTAAAAGTAATAAAAGTATTACTGTCCCTTCAGGAATAACTCACAAAAAGTTCATTACTGAGAGCGATCAGAGAAATGTTTCTGAGGTCACGGTTGCATCACTGCAGTTTCAATGGGTTTGGCGCCATCTAGTGGCCATAAAAAAGACTGTCACGGCAGCGCGTATTATACACCGAAGCGTATTATCTAAGGGTTTTTCTGATTTATTTCCAAAAATATGACAAAGCGTATTATACACCGGAGCGTATTATACACCGAAGAATACGGTAAAAATATGATGTGGGAGTAGGCAATCATAATTTCTAACATTTTGAGCTTTATGCACATGCTCATGCTAAACTATCAATGCAATGCCAAGTTGTAGACAAAACGTCACCATGTTTTGTCTAAAACTTGGCATTACATTGATAGTTTAGTTAAATTAGCTTTATATGAGATGTTTTAAGAGGCCGAGATGGTTTAGGGGCAGGGCAGCCAACTCGAGACCCAATGGTCCCAGGTTCACTCCCCAGTCATTGCACATCTTGTGGTGTGTGAGCAGGACACTCCATCCACAGTTGCTCCTCGGGCACCCCCAAAGGTCGCCCACTGCTCCGCTTGGTGGTGGGTGGGTTAAATGCAGAGAGTCAATTTCGCCATTGTATGGGAACATACAGTGATGACAATACATACACATTACTATTATTATTATTATTATTATTATTATTTAGTTTATCACTGTTTTCTCAACCAAGCATGTCCATGTTGTTTTAAAAGCCTGAAAACCATTAAAAAACAAGCACTTGTTTGGCTAGCCCTTTACTCCAGCCTGGACAAAGACTTTTGCCTTTTTCTCCATACCGAGTGACTAATGTCACAGCTAATAAGGTACTGACTATTAATAACTATTAATTAGAACGTCACTTAAAAAAATTCTGGACAATCCGTTTCACTGTTGACATGTAAACCCTATTTGTCTGTTAGCAAAATATCTCATTAACACTGGACAAAATTTAATGAAACTTTCAAAAAGTCATAATTTGCTGTACCTCCACAATTTATTAATATTTGTAGTCAGTCCACTTCAAGATTACAACTACTATAATCCATATTAGCCCGCACAGGAATTGCTGTAACTCAGTCAGTGGTACAGATATTGAGCTTGTGGTAGCTTACAACACAAACTATGTGATATCACACAGCATTACTTGATATTGTACGGAACTGTAGTTTCACGGTTTGACCATAACAGCTACTGCTTCATCATTTCTCATCATTAAAATATTTTAGTCTAAGCACTGGTGTGAAAGGTGGTGGGTTATACGCATTCCTTCAATAAGCTAAATTATGAATTCCTTGATGAGCTAGACTTTCATCTAAGTCGACAAAATCTTTTCAACAAAACAACAGGGTCCTGGAGAACCCTCTTGCCCGGCTGAGACTCACGCTGCGGGGTACATCAGAGATCAGCTGATGTGTCTCTCAGTTCTGTCTCAGAAGGACGCTGAAGACGTTTATATTTTGGATTTATGATAGCTGGGGTTCTGTTCTTTGGCATCGGCGGGGCTCTGTTTTATCAACTTGAAGAAGACATCTGCAGCAGTTTCAGCCATGGCAAAGCTTCTGAGTCTGTTTGGTACATGCTATGAGGACTCAAAATCAGCTGATTAATGAGCTAAACCGTAAGATGGAGGCGATTTGTGAGAATTGCATGCCACCTGCGGCTTCTAGGACGCGAAAGCATGTGGGATTGACCTTGAAGAGGCTCATAATGCAGATCAGTAGAGTGGATTCCCCATAAATCTGGCCATTTTGGACCGAGAAAGAAAGTTCCAGCAGGTCTCAATGCTGACAAGAAAAAAACTGTCTGCCTGAAGAAAATCAACAATTGTGGCTTATCTGAATCTGACTCCTCCGTTTGGCCTTGGATACGAGCCCACCTCTCAAATTTGTCCTGGGACGCGGGTAACTACAGAAAAAGCTTTATATTTCGCAGTCCCCCCCTACGAGAACTTCTGTGCAGGCTTATCAGAACTGAGCCGGCTGACCCAACATCTTATCAGGACTCTGGCCTATCTGTCTGAAAGTGCTCATGAACAAATCTTGACATCAAATGCATCCCATTTGAACTGCCTTAACACAAAAAACTTTCTCACACATTACCACTCAACACAAAGTTTTTAACACTGGACTCTGTGTCATCAAACGGGTTATTCACTAAACTCTCGGTCATGTGTTCATTCAGTTTGCACTACTTCTCATATTTGCACTAATGTTTGTATTACATTACTGCCTATAGTCATACTACTGTTTACATTCACTGTTTACATTTATTAATACTGTTTACATTTATTACTACTGCTTTACATTTATTACTACTTTTACATTTATTACTACTGTTTACATTTACACTACTTTTATCTACACTACTGCAGATACATATACAGCATTCTCTGACTAGCCTTATCTAAGGATGCCAAATGTGCCTTATGTGCCTTACTTCATATGCCACTTTGCCTCTATACCAACATCAACTACCTCATACATATACTGTGTACATTAACTTATATGCTGCTGTGCCACTCTTTGCAAATGTCAATGCTAGAACCTTCAGTTTATTTTATAGATATACTTTTTATACTACTATGCAAAAACTCAGGACAGTATTACACTTTTATTATTTCATTTTATGCTTATGTTCATTGGGTGTTTGGTGTTTTAGGGGTGTTTGGTGTTTCAGTGTTGGTGTAAATTTTCATACTTTTATACTATTATGAAAAAACTCAGGACAGTGTTACACTTTTACTATTTTATGCTTATGTTTATTAAATGTTTTAGTGTTTAGTGTTTAGATGGTTACTGTTGCACCGAGGGACTGAGAGAAACGCAATTTCGGTCCTGTGTATGTCCTGTACATATTGCAGTTCTGACAATAAAGTTGACTTTGACTTTTGACTTTGATATGTACGCTAATGTGTTTATAAATGTGCTTGCTGGTAGAGTTTTTTGATGTCTCAAATCGTGTCCTGATAGGACAAGATGTGAAGAGATCTTTTTGCTAATACCACTATCCATCCTCGTGGCCTTTTCCCCTTTTCTATCTAAAAGTATTCTGATAAGGAATAAGGGGCCGTGCTATGTTAGCAGCACCAACGTGCATTCCGCCCATCTTTCGGATGACTCTACAAATATAATTTCACTGTATCCCGGTACAATGATAATAAAGCTTATTTTTATTCTGATTTCAAGGCATTTTATTTCTGCAGCAGAATTCTCCTTTTTGAAACACTTGTTTGTTGGTTTCAGTGTGGGTCTCCCATTCTTCTCTGTGGCAGGTCATCGGTAGGATGTGTAAGATTATAGACAAAACGTGCCTGTCTCCAACGCCCACGCTGGAGCAACACCTCATGTGGGATGACATCGCCATCCTGGCCCGCTACATGCTCATGTTGTCATTCAACAACTCTCTGGATGTTGCTGCTCACCTGCCGTACCTCTTTCATGTGGTCACCCTACTAGTAGCTACTGGGCCTCTGTCTCTGAGAGCTTCTACCCACGGGTTGGTTATCAACATCATCCACTCCCTGTGCACCTGCTCCCAGCTCAACTTCAGCGGTGAGTGTTTAAAACGCTTCCCACAGGCCATGCAGGCATACACCTACATTTTGAAAAGAAGACCCTAGTGTTTCTGGAGAATATCAGTCTATTAAACTTTATTCATGAAACACCTTTCATATAACACAGTGTACCGTAATATAAAGTGCTTAACAGCAGATTAAAAGAGAACAAATCCTAAAATAAAAGCAGCAAACGAGCAAAAGAAAAACAAAAAAACACATACAGCCTCATATAAAATCAATAATGATGATGATATCGGAGTAGTATCGGTATCGGCCGATATCTAGATTTGGGTATCAGGATTGGATCAGAAGTTTAAAAAAAGAAAGAAAAAAAAGTGGATCGGTGCATCCCTAATTATGTTAACTAATGAAAACCCCAAATTCAGTATCTCAGAAAACTAGAATATTATGAAAAGGTTCAATACTGAAGACAACTGGTGCCACACTCTAATCATCTATTTAACTCAAAACACTTGCAAAGGCCTTTAAATGGTCTCAGTCTAGTTCTGTAGGCTACACAATCATGGTGAAGACTTCTTACTTGACAGTTGTCCAAAAGACGACTATTGACACCTTGCACAAGGAGGAAAAGACAAAAAGTCGTTGTTAAAGAGGCTGCTATTCACAGAGCTCTGTGTCCAAGCACATTAATAGAGAAGCGAAGGGACGGAAAAGATGTGATAGAAAAAAGTGTACAAGCAATAGGGATAACTGCACCATGGAGAGGATTGTGGCAAAACCCATTCCAAAATGTGGGGGAGAATCACAAAGAGTGGAGTGCAGCTGGAGTGCTTCAAGAACCATCACGCACAGACGTATGCAAGACATGGGTTCCAGCTATCACATTCCTTTTGTCAAGCCGCTCTTGAACAAGAAACAGCATCAGAAACGTATTGCCTGGGCTAAAGACAAAAAGGACTGGACTGCTGCTGAGTGGTCCAAAGATATGTTCCCTGATTAAAGTAAATTTTTCCATTTCCTTTGGAAATCAAGGTCCCAGAGTTTGGAGGAAGAGACGAGAGGCACAGAATCCACTTTGCGTGAGGTCCAGTGTCAAGTTTCCACAGTCTGTAGCCGTGTTTCCATCAAGGTTTCCAGATGCACATTTTGAAGTATCGCATCAGAAAAGCTGAATGGAAACGGCAAGATGCGAATTTACTTCCTCTAATTTGCAAAAAAGTTGATACGCTCGCTTGAGGTGGTTTTTGGTTCTTCGAATCAGAGCTGGTGCGCAAAACCAGAGATAGAAACAGATTTGCCGACTCAGTTCTGACGTAGCGAACATTTACGTCACGTGACTTCGTCTCCGGACAACATGTAACATCGCTAAAACTAGTTGGCATGACAGAATAAATACAACTTGCCCGATAGCAACACATACCTGAAATATTCTCTCCATTTTGCCGAGATGTGTGGTCGGGTCCTGTTTTCAACCGCTACTTCCTGTTTACTGTAGACATGCGTAACGCTGACGTCTGACGTAATGCCGCTTTGCGTGGCCTGGTGGATGCGCTTCAAGCCAGTTAATGGAAACACTTCTGATTCGCATTAATTTTTATTTACATTTTTGCGAAATTTCAAAAATTCGCTACCAGTATCTGGTTTAAGGACCATGGTATCCCCGTTCTTAATTGGCCAGCAAACTCGCCTGACCTTAACCCCATAGAAAATGTATGGAGTATTGTGAAGAGGAAGATGTGATACACCAGACCCAACCATTCAGAAGAGCTGAAGGCCACTATCAGAGCAACCTGGCCTCTCATAACCCCTGAGCAGTGCCACAGGCTGATCGACTCCATGCCACGCCGCATTGCTCTAGCAATACAGGTAAAAGGAGCAACAACTAAGTATTGGTGCTGTACATGCTCATACTTTTCATGTTCATACTTTTCAGTTGGTCAACTTTTCTAAAAATCCTTTTTTTTTATTGGGCTTAAGTAATATTCTAATTTTCTGAGATACTGAATTTGGGGTTTTCATTAGTTGTCAGTTATAATCATCAACATTAAAAGAAATAAACATTTGAAATATATCAGTCTGTGTAATGAATGAATATAAAATACAAGTTTTACTTTTTGAATGGAATTACTGAAATAAATCAACTTTTTCATGATATTCTAATTGTATGACCAGCACCTGTATAATGGAGAAACAAAGGAGTGATCTGGTTGCACTCTCCCTTCTGAGGCACCTCACAAAAAGAAGAAAAAAAACATAACTCTTAGAGCCAAGCTAAACATACTGGTGGAAAGTCAACAAAAAAGCCTATGTTTTTATATATGATATCTTAGCATAGTTGATCTAAACTTTCTAAAGCCACTCTGACATTTTTCATACATACAGGTATTTAAAATCATTAACCTGATTAACTGAATTTTTATTTTTTTATTTTTTTATTTTTTTGTGATGAATTCTTCCAGAGGAGACAAAGCAAGTTCTAAGGCTGAGCCTGACTGAGTTCTCACTGCCCAAGTTCTACCTTCTGTTTGGTATCAGCAAAGTCAAGTCAGCCGCCGTTATCGCCTTCCGCTCCAGCTACAGAGACCGCTCCTTCTCACCTGGCTCGTATGAGAGGGAGACCTTCGCCCTTTCCTCCCTGGAGACTGTAACCGAGGCCTTACTGGAGATCATGGAGGTCAGCAGAATAAATGTGTGCCTCTGCTGTGGAGAGACCTGATTAGTTAGTTAGTTAGTTAGTTAGTTAGTTAGTTAGTTAGTTAGTTAGTTAGTTAGTTAGTTAGTTAGTTAGTTACAGTAGTTAGTTACAGTAGTTAGTTAGTTAGTTAGTTAGTTAGTTACCGTTAGTTACCGTTAGTTAGTTACCGTTAGTTAGTTACCGTTAGTTACCGTTAGTTAGTTGATTAGTTACCGTTAGTTAGTTGATTAGTTACCGTTAGTTAGTTACCGTTAGTTACCGTTAGTTAGTTGATTAGTTACCGTTAGTTAGTTGATTAGTTACCGTTAGTTAGTTGATTAGTTACCGTTAGTTAGTTAGTTAGTTACAGGTAGTCCCCGACTTACGAGCGAGTTCCGTCACTAGGGGGCGCTCGTAAGTCAAAAATTCGTAAGTATTTTTTATTTTTTATTTTTAAATAAATGAATACATGTACAGTACTGGACAGTCACCAAGCACTTAGCCTATCCTAACACAGTTTTTAAAGATGAAGGAGTCAGTTGAATTGTCTCCCTCCTCCCTGCAGGCTCCATAGGGAGCTTGCTCCCTTTATGTGAAAGGGAGACAATTCAACTTATTCCTTCATCTTTAAAAACTGTGTTAGGATAGGCTAAGTGCTTGGTGACTGTCCAGTACTGTACATGTATTCATTTATAAAAATAAATAATAATTTTTTTTTTTTTTTTTTTTTTTTGAGATGCATGCTCGTAAGTCCGGGACCTCGTAAGTCAGAGCGCTCGTAAGTCGGGGACTACCTGTAGTTAGTTAGTTAGTTAGTTAGTTAGTTAGTTAGTTAGTTAGTTAGTTAGTTAGTTAGTTAGTTAGTTAGTTAGTTAGTTAGTTAGTTAGTTAAAGTTTCTTTATTTGTCATAAAGATCACATGTGGTGGAACAAAACTGTGTACACAGGGTCCCAGTTAGATCCAACAAAAGTATAAAACTAACTAGTTAGTTAGTTAGTTAGTTAGTTAGTTAGTTAGTTAGTTAGTTAGTTACTGTTAGTTACTGTTAGTTAGTTAGTTAGTTACAGTTAGTTAGTTACAGTTAGTTAGTTACAGTTAGTTAGTTAGTTAGTTAGTTAGTTAGTTAGTTAGTTAGTTAGTTAGTTGGTTAGTTGGTTAGTTAGTTAGTTAGTTAGTTAGTTAGTTAGTTAGTTAGTTAGTTAGTTAGTTAGTTAGTTAGTTAGTTAGTTAGTTAGTTAGTTAGTTAGTTAGTTAGTTAGTTAGTTAAAGTTTCTTTATTTGTCATAAAGATCACATGTGGTGGAACAAAACTGTGTACACAGGGTCCCAGTTAGATCCAACAAAAGTATAAAATGTAAAAGAAAAAACGTAATTAGAGCTAAGCTATGAAACAAGAAAAATAACAAAAATGTGCTAAGCACTAGTAGTACAAAAACAATACAGTACACTGTACAGCAGCAAGAACATGACTCTGTGCAAGCAGGTGAGTACGAATGAACACAGTAGCATGAAACAGATCAGTAGCAACATGATGTGATATTTCACAGTGATTATTCTGGTTATTTATTCATGAGTCTAACAGCCTCAGGGTAGAAGCTGTTCCTCAGTCTAGTGGTTCTACACTTAATGCTTCTCAACCTCCTTCCTGAAGGGAGTGGGGCAAAGAGTGTGTGTGCTGGGTGAGTGTGGTCCTTCATGATACAGATGGCCCTCTTCCTGCATCTGGAGGTGTAGATGCCTGTGATGGTGGGGAGACTGACTCCAACAGACTTCTGTGCTGCCCAGGGCTTAAAGCGCTCTGGCCGGGGGCCGGATTTCCAGCTTGACCGCAAGCCGCTGGTCCGCCTCAACTTAACTTTGTTTGATAGACAGGGATTACATCCAGTCACATTAAAGCTCGCATTGTCTTGACCAATTACTAACAGGAAGGCGGGTCTTAGAAAAGCAAGCAAGTCTATGTATGCGGCTTTGCAGTCAAAACAATGCAGAAGATGGAGTTCATCACACCAGGACAAAATATAGTTTTACTTGAGAAAGGAGTGGCGCTCTGCCTCCTCCATAACAGGAGGTGATTTCTCCTCCTACTCAAATGTCCGACGCCTCCTACTCAAGTGTCTGGCGCCTCCTACTCTGACTGACGATTTGGAGCGAATTGAAGCGCAGACTTGTGGGTCAAATGATTGATTTCAGTCTCTAACAGGAAAGACACAGCATCTCTTGCATGGTAGTCTGCCACTACCGGTGTATGAATGTGTGTAGCACTTTGAGATTTTCACTAATGAAAAGTGCGTTATAAATTGAATTCATTATTATTATTATTATTATCTCAGTGACTCCCTTTAAATTTGTGCCAAAACTACAAATTTTAAACTGTTTTTAAATTGCGCTGATAGGCCAAGTAAACTCAGAGTTATGATAAATAATCCACGTCACATCTTTTTTCTGAAAAAAGTCAAATTTCAAGCGCGTTA
>JBBPBX010010219.1:52503-54719 GCA_038048925.1 Garcialebias charrua | reverse complement strand
CAGACATGCAAGCTGCCCATGCCACAAGCGCTCATGCAACCCCATACCATCAGTGATGCAGGCTTCTGAACGGAGCATTGATAACAACTTGGGCTATCCTTGTCCTCTCTGGTCCAGATGACATGGCGTCCCAGTGTTCCTTAAAGAACTTCAAATCGTGACCCATCTGACACAGAACAGTCTTCCATTTTGCCACACTCCATTTTAAATGACCCCTGGCCCAGTGCAAACATCTGAGCTTGTGGAGCTTGCTTACAAATGGCTTCCTCTTTGCACTGTAGAGTTTCAGCTGGCAACAGCGGATGGCACGGTGGATTGTGTTCACTGACAATTAGGGGTGTAACGATACACAAAACTCTCGAGATGAGACGAGACGAGACAAATTACAGAGTTCGCGAGAACGAGACGAGATTTTAATATTAGTTCAAGAAAACTTCAAAGATCGGTTTTATGCCGCAAAAAGGCTTTTATTCTGTTTTAACATGTATTACAAACTCAACTGATGTCTTCATTTTACTGATTGAATCTCCTTAGACCTTAGAACGTTCAACTTTGTTTAAAAAAATAGATATTCACGCAGGACTTTCCAAAAATTGAACATAAATATCCGCATCAGCACTGAATCTGCAGCCGTCACTCACCAGTGTTGCCAGATTGGGCGGTTCACCGCGATTTTCCTTCTGACTTTTGCGGGTAAAGAGTGCTTTGGGTGGGTGGGACTCTATCTGGCAACACCGGTCACACCGGTGTTTACACAAGTGTGTCTTTACATCCGGGGCAGCGTCGGCAGCGCCGGGACCCTCCATCAATGTAGAGGCGTCTGCGGCACCGGGACCCTCCATCAGTAGTTGGGGCGTCTTCTATAGCAACTTCATCCGGCGAAGCCATGCTGTCCGTGACGCTGACTTGCTAGGGGCTCTGCTAGCGCTAGCATTAGTGACTCGCGAGACAACGTTACCTCTCAACGAGAGATATCGCGGGAGTTTAATATTGCGAGATCTCGTACAACGAAATCTCGTTACACCCCTACAGACAATGCTTTCTGGAAGTATTCCTGCACCCATTCTGTTATTTCCTTGACAGTGGCATTCCTGTTTGAGGTGCAGTGATGTTTAAGGGCCCGGAGATCACGAGCATCCAGTAGAGTTTTACGGCCTTGACCCTTACGCACAGCGATTGTTCCAGATTCTCTGAATCTTTTGATGATGTTATGCACGGATGATGATGATAACTTAAAAGTCTTTGCAACTGTCCCTGCAGCATGTCCTGGGTCTTCCTCTGGGTCTCCTCCCTGTGGGACATGCCCAGAACACCACACCAGGGAGGCGTCCAGGAGGCTTCAACCAGATGCCTTAGTCACCTCAACTGGCTCCTCTTGATGTGGAGAAGCAGCGACTCTGAGTCCCTCCTGGATGACTGAGCTTCTCACCCTATCTCTCATGGAAAGACCAGACACACTGAGTAGAAAACTGATTTCAGCTACCTGTATCTGTGTTCTCGTTCTATCGGTCACAACCCAAAGCTCATGACCATAGATGAGGGTAGGCATGTAGATCGACCAGTAAATTGAGTTTCGCCTTTTGACTCAGCTCTCTCTTCACCATGACCGACCGGTAAAGTGCCCACTTCACTGCCAATGCCGCACCTATCAGCCTATCTATCTCATGCTCCATTTTTACCTGATTTGTGAACAAGACTCCAAGATACTTAAACTCCTCCACTTGGGACAGGACCTCCTTGCCGATCCGGAGAGGGCACTCTACCCTTTTCCGGCTCAAGACCATGGCCTCGGAAAACAACATTCCTTTGGTTTTTATCAGCATTTAGCAACAGTTTGAGATGGAACAAGTCTTATTGGATGATGTCAAATGCAAACTGTAGAAGCTGGAAAACCTTGGAAACTGTGTTAGCTCAACAATAAACAATTGTATTGTCAGCATAGAGCTATAAGGAGGCAAAAATAAAAGTTGTATCAGAATATTGCGTTTGCATGTTCAGAAACAAATACTGTAAATATATTTTTTAGATGAATCTGACATAGGCATTTTTATTAACAGGGTTCTCATTTTCTTTGTGTCTTCCTCAACACAGCGCTCAAAAATCGCCCTCTTTGACAAAATGTGGACATACATGCGCAGCGCAGAGCCGTCCGTGTTTGTAAAAACCACAGCTGAAGGAGTTCAGAGAGTCCGCAAGTCCAAGGGGAAGTATGCCTA
>JBBPBX010010219.1:42503-47503 GCA_038048925.1 Garcialebias charrua | reverse complement strand
TCATCTATGACGTGAAATGGTCAGTTTTTTTTAAAGAAAATTTTACAGAAAAATCTAAAAAAATATTTTTATGTATTTTCACAAAATAGCTTTTAAATAAACTTGCTTACATAATGGTTGGATATAAACATCTTAATGTGTGAGTATTAAGAGAGAGAAAATACTATACAGCTTCTAATTCCATATTTTTAAGCCAAATACATTGCATAAAAAAGCAACATATTTTAATCATGTAATAATTGCTATTAAAACTTTTCTGTATACTTTATTCTTTAACATTTGGTGTTGATATGAACTATATGTCAATGCTTGACATTTGAAATTAATCTTATATGTTTTTTCTTGTTAAGAGTTGGTGCAGAAGTTTTACTTTATTCTTTTGTCTCTTTGTTTGCTTTGGTGCTTTTGCTGTTTGTATTTTTTCTGACGAGGACCAGTTGCTCTGTTTTCAAGAAGAAACTAATCTGTTTACAAAGTACATGTTATGAATGGAAAACAACATGATAAGTATGATCTGATATGATATTAATGCATTACAATCTGCAGTGATATCCAGAAAGAGGCATCCACATGCAGGGGGCTTGGGCAATGGTTTAAAATGCCAAATAAGTAAGAGTGCCAAATTCCAGTGCCAGTAGAATAAAATATAGTCTTATTATAATAAATCACTGCATCTCAGTGAATGTAAATGACTGATACATTCTGTAACTTTTGTATCTAGATGTACAGTTGGTGGCAATGACAGTGCTAATAACAATAGCCTTTTTTTGCTTTGTTTTCCAGTCTCCGAGTATTTTGCATTGATCTGACAATGTAGTAGCACCACTTGCATGTTGTTGCCACAAATACTAAATACGTTTTTTTTTTTCATTACTGACAAACTTGCGTTTTCATTTCAATGTTAAAATTGTGGGTTACCTGTTTGAAATTGGATATGTAATATATATAATGCATATACGAATAAATATACATTCAATATATACATATATTTTATATAAAAAGTTAAAATCTTAAAAATTATATTCCTTTCTGAGAACAGTTTTACTTCCATTAAAAACTGTTATTCTATTTCTAAAGGTTCTCCTTCTTTTTTTGTTTTTGTTTAACATACTCACTGTAAGTTATCTACACAAATTAACAGATGAGTATATATATTTTTCCCTTTAAAAATTAAACTTTGTAAACTGCAGCCGGCAGGAACAAAACCTGTATTATTATCCCGTTGTTTAATTAATACAAAATAAACCATATGTACTTGTAATTGCTAATCAATTTCATTGCATTTTTAGGCAGTTCACTGACATTTTGTATTTGGAATGTGTGCCAACTTCTTTATTTTTTTGGGACTCTTTCTAAATAAAAGTTACAGATTTCTTGTTATTTTCAGTGTTTTATTTATTTCTAACATCCTAACCCTATAATGATGTTTCACTGCTTTCTCATCACTCCCTCCAGGAAATAGACACCTCCGTAGTTCTCCTGTTACTGACTGATTTATTCATCTGAATGGCACATAAGTCACTCTGCATGGTCATCAAATTCACAACTGTTCAAAATACATAACAATGTACAAAATATGCATATTATTGTATCACACAAAAAGTCACTACAAATCTGCACAATGAAGCACAACACAACTAATGATACCTCACTGGCTGCATATAACCAAAGAGGGAATGAGTCAACAGGAAAAAAAGTTTTTCAAAATAAAATGGCCAACGTAACCTCTTAAACCTTTATGCAGAGCATAATACTTTTCCTGAAGCACATGCTTTCTTGAAGGAGGGTTGCAACAACTTAAAATGTCCTCAGTGCAACATAGCATTGAACAATGGTTCCTACATGATGTAACTTACAAAATAAATCAATATTAATAAAAACAAAAAATGTAAAACAAACGTATCAAATAATGACAAATAATATTTGTAGCAGCTAAACGTCTCTTCTTCAAACCGAAAGGCTAATTAGCGTTTAAAGATTATTTAATTCCATAATGAACAAAAGTTTTATTCATCAAAAATTGCAGCTTAAATTGAAATGTATGTTTTTCATTAAATTGCTTAAATATGTATAGCCATATGTACATGTATCATCCCTATTTATGTTGCTTTGCTGTGGTAGTTTTTTTTTTTTATTCTTCAAACCGTGCCCTGTCTAGGGCAAGGTGTGAGAGATCTTTTTTTTAAATACCATCACACCTCATGTTTTCTTCCCTTTTCTCATATAATATTATTATTATGAAAAAGGATAGGAAAGCCATGCTTAGTGTAACTGCAGCTTCGTACACTCCGCCCTATCTTTCTTTCGGACGACTGTACATACATGTTCTCGCTGTACCTTGGTGCAATGATAATAAAGCTTATTCTGATTCTGAAATGAAAACAATATGTTGAACACAATTTCCAAAAAATGACTAGTCAAGTCCTATGTGGGGGAGGGGCTGTTGGCTGTGGGGTTCACTAAATTATTTTAGAGAGAAACTCAACAATATGATACCCTGATGCAAGCTCAATAATCCAGGTAGAAAAATCTAAAAAAACTAAGCTAAAAAAGTTAAGCTCAACTTGTGGCAGCTCAGAACACCACACACAGAACACCATGGACTTTGTGGATAAGGTGAGGGATGTCATCATGGAGACTGATGAAACAATGGTCTCTTTTGATGTCACATCACTCTTTACTTCCTGTTGATGAGGCAGTAGAGGTGGTCTGTTTAAGGTTAAAATCAGACACCACTCTGAACAGCAGGACCACACTTTCCACAGAACAACTGTGTCAACTCTTGAAACTGTGTCAACCTACTTCACATATGGGGAGCAATATTATAGGCAGAAACATGGGTGTGCTATGGGGTCTCCAGTTTCTCCTATTGTTGCCAACCTGTACATGGAGGAGGTAGAAAAGAGAGCCTTGACATCCTTTTCAGGGAGACCACCAAGTCATTGGTTCAGGTATGTTGACGACACCTGGGTTAAAATTAAATCTCAGGAAGTCCAACATTTCACTGATCACATCAACTCTGTGGATAAATATATCAAGTTCACACGAGAAGATGTAAAAAATGGCAGGTTGGCTTTCTTGGACTGTGAGGTCTCAGTTTCTGATAGAGGAAATTTGCAAACTGAGGTGTACCGCAAACCCACCCACACAGACCAGTATTTACAGTTTGACTCCCATCACCCTCTGGAGCACAAGTTAGGAGTCATCAGGACTCTGTACCACAGAGCAGACAGCGTCCCCACTAACTCAGGAGCCAGACAGAAGGAGAAATCACACACAAAACAGGCTCTAGAGAAATGTGGATATCCTAACTGGGCCTTCCTGAAAGCAGAGAAGAAACCCAAACAGGACTCCAGCAGCCATCAGGTGAAAAGAAGGAACCCAGACCCAGACCAGTGGTCATTCCAGATGTTGCAGGAGTTTCAGAGACATTGAGACGTTTATTTTCTAAACACAACGTCCCAGTGGCTTTTAACACTGGCAAACCCAGGGGAAAAAAAAAACACTAGAACTGCCATGAGTTTGTCAAAATGACAATTCTTCCATTAGGTGTCATGAGCCTGGGGGTGTATATCTTTGTTTATGGGTAAACATCCCCTCCTGAGAATCTTCTCCCAGCATAATCTTCTCCAGTAGGTCAAAACAAAAGATCCCCCTCACACAAAGAACATTCATTTACATACATCCCCCACAAATTAACCACACATTCCAACAGCATTTCCAACTTGCTTCTACAGAGAGAGAGAGTTGTTTTCACCAGAGACTGCTCTGTAGGTGGGGGGGGGGGTTCTTACAAGCTTTGATCAAAAATAATGTTACACTGAATTTTATTTTTTTATTTTTTTTCATTCAACCTTTATTTAGTCAGGTAAATCTTATTGAGCCTCGAGGCCAATGAAACACATACATTAAACAATAAACAATAGAAAAGTAGCAAAAACATCCATCCATCCATCCATCCATCCATCCATCTTCTTCCGCTTATCCGGGGTCGGGTCGCGGGGGTAGCAGCCTAAGTAGGGAGGCCCAGACTTCCCTCTCCCCAGCCACTTGGTGCAGCTCCTCCAGGGGAATCCCAAGGCGTTCCCAGGCCAGCCGAGAAACATAGTCCCTCCAGCGTGTCCTGGCTCTTCCTCTGGGTCTCCTCCCGGTGGGACATGCCTGGAACACCTCCCCAGGGAGGCGTCCAGGAGGCATCCTAACCAGATGCCCGAGCCACCTCAACTGGCTCCTCTCGATGTGGAGAAGCAGCGGCTCTACTCCAAGTCCCTCCCGGATGACTGAGCTTCTCACCCTATCTCTAAGGGAGAGTCCAGACACCCTGCGGAGAAAACTCATTTCAGCCGCTTGTATCCGAGATCTTGTTCTTTCGGTCATAACCCAAAGCTCATGACCATAGATGAGGGTGGGAACGTAGATCGATCGGTAAATTGAGAGCTTTGCCTTTTGACTCAGCTCTCTCTTCACCACGACAGACCGGTACAGCGCCCGCTTCACTACGGACACTGCACCTATCCGCCTATCGATCTCACGCTCCAGTTTTCCCTCATTCGTGAACAAGATCCCGAGATACGTAAACTCCTCCACTTGGGGCAGGACCTCCTCCCCGACCCGGAGAGGGCATGCTACCCTTTTCCGGCTCAAGACCATGGCCTCGGATTTGGAGGAACTGATCCTCATCCCGGCCGTATCACACTCGGCTGCAAACCGCTCCAGTGAAAATTGTAAATCACGAACTGATGAAGCCAGTAGGACCACATCATCTGCAAAAAACAGAGAAGCGATTCTAAGGTCACCAAAACAAATCCTCTCAACACCTTGGCTGCGCCTAGAAATTCTGTCCATAAAAGTTATGAACAGAATCGGTGACAAAGGGCAACCTTGGCGGAGTCCAACTTTTACCGGAAACGAGCCTGACTTACTGCCGGCAATGCGGACCAAGCTATTTATATATATATATATATATATATATATATATATATATATATATATATATATAT
>JBBPBX010010219.1:23137-42305 GCA_038048925.1 Garcialebias charrua | reverse complement strand
TATATATATATTTATATATATATATATATATATATATATATATATATATATATATATATATATATACAGGTAGTCCCCGACTTACGAGCGCTCTGACCTACGAGCATCCGGACTTACGAGCTGGCAAATTTTTGGAAAAAACGCAAAAAATACTGAGTTTTTCTGTGTTTTTTCACCACAGTCCGTTAGCTAAACATGTGGACACACGTTTCCGATCATTTTTATGCACTCATAAGCGGTTTTTCGATGAAAAACGAGTGTTTGTAGTCGCGCTAGCAAAACCGTTCCAACTTACGAGCGAAATTCCGGACTTACGAGACACGTGGCGGCCGTTCCAAATTACGAGATTTCCATGTTACGAGCGCCTCGTTGTAACGGAACTCGCTCGTAAGTCGGGGACTACCTGTATATATATAATATATATATATATACTTATAAATATATATATACATATATACATATATACATATATATATACATATATATATATATATCATATATATATATATATATATATACATATATATATATATATATATATATATTCTACCCTGAGGCTGTTAGACTCATGAATAAATAAAAATAAAATTAAAATAAACACTGCAAAATATCACATCATGGTGATGCTGATATGTTTTCTTGTTGCTGTGTTCATCTGTGACCATCTGTGACCATCTGCTCATACAAACTCATGTTCGTGCTGCTGTTTATTCCCACTATATTAGGCTTAGTGTATTACTAGTTGATGTTTTTCTTAGTTAGTTCTCGATGTTATTACTGTTTTTCTCTTTCATTTGTTGTTGGATGTAACTGGGACCTCGTGTACATAATCTCGTTTTCATCTCATGTACCACATGCGGTGCAAATGACAATAAAGACTCTCTGACTCTGACTCTCTGATATACATGTATATATATCTATATATATATATATATATATATATGTATATATATACATATATATATGTATATATATATATATATATATATATATATATATATATATATATATATATATATATATATATATATCACACACTTTATGGTATTGTAGGCCATTGCATTAGGTAATACATTCAGCAATTACTTTTACTTTAATACTTTAAGTATTTTTAAAAGCAAGTACTTATTTACTTTTACTTAAGTAAAAATATTAATATGGTACTTCTACTTTTACTAGAGTATATTTTTGTCTGTTTATTTGCACTTTTACTTAAGTACAGTGTTTGAGTATTTTCTCCACCACTGGATTTACCTGACTATATAAATATGCCCCAAGGCCTCCTCCCCGCCAACAGATTGGAATGGCCTCATATACATACCAATGGCTTTAAAAATGCTAATTCAATTTGTCAGTTTGACAATCCCATGGGTTGCATAGGTAGAATTGTCATTTTGACAAAAACTGGTAGAGCTAGTGTTAAACCCCAAAATACATTAAAGACTGGTTCATCCCAAAGATCCAGTCCCCCGGCACAAACAGAGTAATATTGTGTATGCTGTTCAGTGTCAGGAGGGTGATCAGTCTTACATCGGGGAAACTAAACAGCCACTGGCCAAAAGGATGGCCCAGCACAGAAGATCAACATCATCAGGTCAGGACTCTGCAGTCTACACTCATCTCCAGGTCAGAGGTCACTCTTTCAGGGATGAAGATGTTCACATCCTTGATAGAGAGGAACGATGGTTTGAGAGAGGAGTAAAGGAGGCCATCTTTGTGAAAAGAAACCGTCCATCATTAAACAGAGGTGGAGGCCTCCGGGTTCAACTGTCCCCCTCTTACAATGCTGTTATTGCTAGTATCACTCAGCCCTCTGTGAATAGCAAACAACCATCAGGGTGCTAACGATCCATCGTTAGGCTGATGGTCCTCCTTGATCATGTGAGCAGCTGGTTTCAGGCTGTCATCAGCCAACTGGTTGATCCACTGTGAGAAGGTGCTATTTATAAGACTGAGCTGAATACAGCAGCTCAGACTGAGGAAGTCTTTCGGACGAAAGACGAAACGTTTCTACAATTTTTTTTTTTTTTTGAATGTCCAGAGGACCAGACTTAGCTTTTTTAGATCAACAATATGATGCTTCCATCTATCCATCCATTATATTTATCTTCTTCTTCCTTGGTGGGTCATGGATGTCACTGTTGCCCATATCCAGCAGTCACTGTGCCAGAGTTTACACCTGGACAGGTCTCCAGTCCATCACAGACACACAGAGACAAATGAGACAAACAACCATTCTCTCTATCTATCTCTCTCTCTCTCTCTCTCTCTCTCTCTCTCTCTCTCTCTCTCTCTCTCTCTCTCTCTCTCTCTCTCTCTCTCAGGGATATTTTACTCTCTTTCACACTCAGGGATATTTTAGAGTTACCAATCAGTCTAACATGCATGTTTTTCGTTCGTGGAAAGAAACAGAGTACCTGGAGGAAACCCACGCAGCACAGAGAGAACATGTAAACTCTACCCAGAAAAGTCCCCGGTCCAGAATCAATCCTACGACATTCTCACTGAGAAGCAACAGCTCTACCAATTGTGCACCATGCCATCCTCAACCATATGACGCACGTCTAAACCTTCAGAGACAACATTGATGAAGACGGTCACCTGAACCATAAACATTAGTCAATACAAAAATTACAGTTTAGTTTAACCTACAGTTTGGTGTGGTAGTAGCTGAGTGGCATTAACAGCACATTCTTCTGGCACTAACACATCTTTTGAGATTTTTCCATATTCTGAGAGCTTGCATATAACCACATCTAAAAGATTTGATCCAAATTGCTTTAAAGCCATTGTTCTTCAAAACAAACTATTGTACTGTAGTTAATAAATCTGGCATGAAAGGTAGTGTGCACTATTCGTTCCTTCCTTTATTTGTGAAACTACAAGCAGATTTAGCTTGTCTGAGACAATGCTCACTCCAGTAATCAAACTGAAACATCTTTCTTTGTTTATTGAGCAAACTAGTTTGAGTCTATTTGAATGTTAATCTTTTCTGCAGACACTTTTTTCCATTGGTGTCATTGCACCAATCAGCCACATTACATTTGCAAAATCAAACGTGGCGTCTGTCAGAGTCACAGTGCTCATTGTCAGTGGTTATTCTGAAACTATTCTCACAGGACTGAAGCTAATGATGACAGAGGGTACACAGGGAATGGCCTGGATCTGCCACCTCATATAGGAGATGTCAATAGCGCAGCCTGGGCCATGTTTCATCTGCACTCCTATTATCCATGGTCCGCCTTGGCCTCATTAAAATACAGTGATGAGTCAGAAATGCTCACGTAGCAATGAAGTAGCAGATTCAATGTGCAATCTTTTTATCAACATTTAGAAATACTGTAAATTACTGAAAAATATATATTAATAAAAAAACATTGCAGTCCCATTGCAGTTAACAATGGTTTCATTGCAGTTTTAAAGAAAACAGTTAAAAAAGTAAAATTATAAATCTGCATCACCTCAGACACTCATGTATTTGTTTATTTATTTATTTATTTATAAAAGTGTTTATTTTTAAAATACAATACAAAACAATCCCATAAATGATAACATACAAAATATAAAAAATGAAATGCAGCAGAATTAAGAAAAAATCCTATTATATCTGCCCCTTTTCAAACAATCAGTTCAAACAAAATTAATCTTCAAGTAACAGAACAGAACTAACTCTTTCTAATTTTTTACTCTAATACAATACACATAAAACTACTCCGTTTTTTTTACAATTCAGTTTTTATCATTTTCTTAAATGTACACATTGACTTGGCATTTTTAACTTAATTCTCCAAACCATTCCACAATCCAATTCCTTGGATTGGGGTAGAACGTCCCTTCAAACTAGTTCTGTATTTTGGTTTTACAAATATCTCTGTTTGCTTGAGATTATAACAACTTTGTATTTTCACAAAATGTATTTGGATATTTAAAGGTAATGCATTATTCTGTGCACCTGGGAGAGGACTCTGGCGTGATGTCGTGATGTTCGCCGCTTCTCCACGCTGAAAAGTTGTTTTACTGTTGCTATTTTTTATTTTTTGGACATTTATCTGGACTTTTTTGTTCAGTGGTTTTTTTAATCAAGGACTTTACGGACAGCTTGGTTAGTACTTCCTAACCGGAATATTGGGCTGTCTGCCTCCTGTCAAACTCCAGCACAAACCTTGCACAAACTTTGCTTGGAGAACTACGTGGCTGCAGTTTTTGTTTTGCTTACCTGCTGCTTCTGTCAACCTCCTGTGTCGTCTGGACCGTTCTGGACTTTCTCCTGTGCTCCTCTTCAAGTTATGCTCATTCAAGTTACATCTCACTGCTTCTTGTTTATTTCTCTCGGAGCCGTGGGTCTGCTGTTAGCGGCTAGCTCTGTGCTAGCTTCCCCCGGCTTGGCTGGTGTGATGTTGACCTACTCCGCTTCGCAGCTGCTTGGACTTAACAACTGCTCCATTCCACCTTCTGTTTCCATCATCAAACAACTGGGACTTCTGCGTAGACCTCGTTACATCCATAGAGGCTCTCGAAAGAAATCCGTTTATTCTCGCTCTGAATTGATTCCGTCCGGGAGACGTGTCGCACCTCAACTACGTCATCAGAACGCTGCGTCTGTAGTCCCTTGTAGTCCGCAGCGCACGAGGTGGCAAGGAAAACGTGGAGTGGACTTCAGTCTGCTTAAACCGGTTCAAAAAGCTCCTACACCAACTAGCATTAAAATAGAACTTTTCAATGTACAATCACTATCCAATAAATCATGTCTAATTCATGATCACATTCTGGAGAAAAACTTGGACCTCATGTGCCTCACAGAAACTTGGCATCAACCAGACGTGTTCAGTTCTCTGAATGAAGCTTGTCCCTCTGGATACAGTTATCTGCAGAGAGCCCGCTGCACTGGCCGCGGTGGTGGTCTGGCTGTAATCTACCGCAGTAATTTAAAATTGTCACATCTGTCTTCTCATAATTTTTCTTCTTTTGAATGTTTGGCCTTCAACTTCAAAGCCCCACTCCTGATGAACGTTATATTGATTTATAGACCTCCCAAACCGCATGTTTCATTTAACTCAGAAATGCATGACCTCCTCACTTTTTTCTGCACCTCCCCTGTAAAAACTATTTTTCTTGGCGATCTAAATATCCACATGGACAATTCCTCTTCCCCTCTGGCTACAGATTTTAAGTCTCTTTTGGAATCTCTCAACCTCACCCAACATGTGGACGCCCCTACGCACAACAGGGGGCATACTCTGGATTTGGTGATTACAGACACTGTACTCAATAACTTGTCTGTATATGACCTGGGTGTCTCAGACCACAGGGTCATCTCCCTGGAAGTGCCTTCAACTTCGCCTGCTTCTAACCCAAAACGACCTATCCAGTTCCGTGACTATAAAAACATTTCCCCTGATGTTTTGTCTGCTGATCTTCACGCCCTGACCGCTGTCAATCACTCATCTGCAGATGACTCTGTGGATTACTACAACCAATCTCTCCAGGAGCTTCTGGACCTACACGCTCCCTTGAAGACAAGACTGGTGTCTTTCTCGCGTTCAGCCCCTTGGTACACTGATGAGCTGCGCAAGATGAAGGCAACTGGCCGTGCTATTGAGAGACGTGTAAAATCATCTGGTCTCTCTGTGCATAAGCAGGCATATAAAGAACATCAGAAAGCGTACGCCTATTCTCTTAAAGAAGCACGCTCCAAATATTATTCTAACATCATCAACACCTGCCCTGGAAACTCTAAACAGCTCTTCTCCACAATAACTCGTCTGCTTAATCCCATTAAACAAACTCATGAGGACTCTGTTCAAAAATGCAACCTGTTCCTCTCATCATTTAAAAACAAAGTTGACACTATCAGATCTCAGCTCCACAACCTCCCTGATCTTAGTGTGCCATCTACCCGTCTGCTTTCTGGGACCCTGAGCAGCTTTGATGAAGTCGTTCAGAGTGAGGTGGAGACCATCCTCAAGAAAATGAAGCCTTCATCCTGCGCCCTGGATCCCTTCCCCTCGTCTCTCATAAAATCCAATCACTCTGCAATAAGCCCATTAATCACACAAATAATAAACAAGTCTCTACAATCTGGTCATGTTCCATTGCCTCTAAAAACTGCCATCATTAGGCCTCTTCTGAAAAAATCTAATTTGGATCCCGACATTTTTTCTAATTACCGCCCAATTTCCCACCTCCCATTTCTGTCCAAAGTGCTGGAGAAAGCAGTTGCTGCTCAGCTGCAGGACCACCTACAGCAACACTCTCTGTATGAGAAGTTCCAGTCTGGATTCAGAGCAGCTCACAGTACTGAGACTGCATTGCTGAGAGTAACAAATGATGTCCTCATGGCTGCTGACACTGGTTCTCCCTCCATCCTTGTCCTCCTTGACCTCACTGCAGCCTTCGACACTGTGGACCATAGTATCCTCCTCCACCGTCTTCATGTGGAGGTCGGTCTCTGTGACACTGTCCTGGACTGGTTCAATTCTTTCCTCTCCAATAGGCTGGAATGTGTTAGCCTTGGCAATGCCACTTCCCAGACAGTCGGTGTCTCCTGTGGTGTCCCTCAGGGGTCAGTTCTGGGGCCCCTGCTGTTTTCCCTCTACATGCTGCCTTTAGGTCAAATTATTAATCAGTTCAACATTTCTTTTCACTGCTATGCCGACGACACACAGCTTTACATCAGGACTGGAACATCATCATCATCCCTATCTCCGTCTTCACTCACTGTTCTCTCTGCCTGCCTGGAGGAAATAAAGGCATGGATGAATCAGAACTTTCTTCAATTAAACTGCTCGAAGACTGAGGCCATATTGATTGGCACCCCTCACCAGATACAAACATCAACTTTAACAACAATCTCCTTCTCTGGTCAAGACATCCCCCTCTCCACCTCTGTTACAAATCTTGGAATAAAAATGGACTCTCATCTTACATTTGAAAATCACATTAAGCATCTGTTTAAAACCTGCTTCTTCCATCTTCGAAACATCTCCAGACTTCGCCCATCTCTGACTTTTCCTGATGCTGAGAAACTCGTCCATGCCTTTGTCTCCTCCAGGCTCGACTACTGCAACTCCCTGTTTATTGGTATCCCTGGCAAAAACCTTCAGAAACTTCAATACATTCAAAACAGTGCAGCAAGGATTCTGTTGAGAGTTCGTAAATTTGAACATATTACACCCATTCTCCATAACCTCCATAACTTCGGTTCATTACTGACTCCAGTTATCGCACTCATCACTGTGAGCTTTACGTAAAATCTGGCTGGTCATCTCTCAGCACTCGCAGATACACTCACTGGATATCCTTCATCTACAAGACCCTCCTAAACCTGGTCCCGTCATACCTCACCTCCTTAATACAAACATCACACAGTCATTACTCCCTGCGCTCTAACGATTTAGTCCTCCTGTCAGTTCCTCCTGTCAGAACTGAACTAGGAAAAAGAGCATTCAGCTTCGCCGTCCCCTCAGCCTGGAACAACTTACAGAAAGATCTGAAACTATCAACATTCATCTCTCCTGGATCCTTTATGTCAACCGTAGTAGAAAATGTCATCAAGAAACTTGACCATTGCAGATGTTTCTAACCACTACTTATCCAATATACATGTCATTGTTGGTTTTTTTTGTCTGCTTGTTTTGTATATAATGTATATAGAAATCTGTCATATCCTGTTGGTTTTGAACTGTCAACATCTGTTTACTGTGATTGTAGTTTTCTTTATTTTCTTTTTGATAAGTGCAAATGCCTATTGCCAATGTGACGTGTGCTGCTGACCACTTGACCAGGTCACCCTTGTAAAAGAGATCTCGATCTCAATGGGCTCTACCTGGTTAAATAAAGGTGATTGATTGATTGATTGATTGAACCTCCATTGGCTTCCTGTCACCTACAGAATTCAATATAAAACTGCTCTCATTACCCATCAATGCTTGCACGGCACTTCACCTGACTATCTAAAGGACATTCTTGCACCATATTCATCCACCCGGTCTCTACGATCACAGAACAGTAATTTCCTTCATATTCCTCGGACCAAATTGAGGACCATGGGAGACCGAGCATTCTGTGTGGCTGCCCCCCGCCTGTGGAACTCCCTCCCTGACGACCTGAGAGCTCCACAGTCACTGGTTGACTTTAAAAGCAGCATAAAGACCTTTCTTTTTAAGCAAGCCTATTCTGCCTCCACATGATTTTATCTTTGATCTTAGCTGATATCATTATTGATTTTACTTGATTTTATCAGCAAGCCTAATCTGCATCCACATGATTTTATCTTTGATCTTAGTCGATATTATTATTGATTTTATTTGATTTTATCACTTGTTTTATTTTGATCTTTGCTTTGTTACACTTTGTAGCACTTTGAGATTTTTATTAATGAAAAGTGCATTATAAATGGAATTCATAATAATTATTATTATTATTCTGAGCCCTATACATAATTGATAAAATATTATAATCTACCAAATCATGGAACTTCAATAACTTCATTTGATAAAATAATGTGCTTGATGGATGACAGTAAAGTTTTCTAATGATAATTCTTACAGCTCTTTTCTGTAAAACAAAAATAAGCTTTGTAATTGTTTTACACGCTTTCCCCCAAACATCAATACAATATATTAAGTGTGGAACAATGAATATGTTATACAACAAATACAGAGCTTTATCATTTATTAAGTATCTGACTTTGTACAGTACTGCAATAGATTTAGCTATTTTTATTCTTACATAATTTATGTTCATTCATTCATTCATTCAACCTTTATTTAGGCAGGTTCATCCCATTGAGCCTCGATGACTCATTTACAAGAGAGACCTGTCTACAAACAAAGAATGATGACAACAGCAACAGTATTTTCCTTGGACAATCAACAATAGACAATCATATTAGAGAAATACAGTTTTTTTTTAGTTTTTTTAACAAGTTAAAACAAATATGTCAAAGTAGCAAAACAGACAGATTATAAGGCAAATGTAGAAAATCAAAAACAGGAACATGTCTGCATTGTTTTTTTTGCCAGGATTCCAACAGACTCTTAAAGCCATTTAGAGAAGTCAAGGTCGAGAGCTTCAGATCTTTTTGTAAGATATTCCAGGAAGCAGGAGCAGAGTAGGAGAAGGCCCTTTTTCCAAGTTCAGTCCTCACTGACGGAACACTGCAGGTAATCATGTCCTGAGAGTGCACGCTGTAGCTGCACTCACGCAGAGACATGTAGGAGGAGATGTATGAGGGCAGCAGACCAAGAAGTGATTTAAAGATGAAAATGTACCAGTGGAAGAGTCTGCGTGAGGTTAATGATGTCCAGTTAACCAGTGAATACTGGGTGCAGTGGTGGGTACGATAATCACAGCCAGTTATGAATCTTAGTGCACCATGATAGACAACATCCAACATCTGCAGGGTGCTTGTAGGAGTGTTCATGTAGAGAATGTCACCGTAATCAGTGGAGGGAAGAAAAGTCACAGTTACAAGGTGTTTCCTAGCATTAGAGAGACAGGATCTGTTTCTGAAAAAGAAACCCAGTTTAACTTTCAATTTCTTTACTAGGTTTTCCACGTGGAGTTTAAAAGAGAGATGTGAATCGACTAGAATACCCAAATATTCATAGGAATCAACGAACTCAATAGGGACACCATTTGAGGATAAAATCAGAGGAAGAACTGCTGGGACTGACTTCCTATTTGACAAAAAAGCATCCCTTTGGAGGCATCCTAACCAGATGCCCGAGCCATCTCAACTGGCTCGGGCATCTGGTTAGGATGCCTCCTGGACGCCTCCCTGGTGAGGTGTTCCGGGCACGTCCCACCGGGAGGAGACCCAGAGGAAGACCCAGGACGCGCTGGAGGGACTATGTTTCTCGGCTGGCCTGGGAACGCCTTGGGATTCCCCCGGAGGAACTGCTCCAAGTGGCTGGGGAGAGGGAAGTCTGGGCCTCCCTACTTAGGCTGCTACCCCCGCGACCCGACCCCGGATAAGCGGAAGAAGATGGATGGATGGCATCCCTTTGGTTTTGTCAGCATTTAGGACAAGTTTGAGATGGAACAAATCTGACTGAATGATGTCAAAAGTGGATTGCAAAAGCTGGAAAGCCTTAGCAACTGTTTTAGCTCGACAATAAACAACTGTGTCATAAGCATAGAAATGTAAGGATGCATCAGGGATGCTCTGACCTACATTACCTATGTAGATTGTAAAGAAGGCTGGTCCTAAGACTGAGCCTTGTGGTACACCATTGTTGACTGTTAATAACAGGAATAAGTACCGATAGCATTATGTTGAACACATTGCCTCAGATCGGAAAGATAGTTAGAAAACCAACCAATGGTATGATCTGTGAAACCTATTTCTGAGAACTTATGACACAAGATGTTATGATCCACAGTGTCAAAAGCTTTAGACAGGTCCAATAAAAGTGCAGCACAATAATCCTTAGCATCCAATGCTTCAACAACGTCATTAAGAACCTTCAGTCAAGCAGTCGTTGTGCTGTGTTTTTTCCTGAAACCAGATTGATGGAGAGAGGTAAGATGTTAAATGAGTCCAGATAATTTTTGATTTGAGAATTTATCAAATCAACTTTATATTTATTTGTACAAATAAATGATGTATGATCTGACCTCTGTAATATCACATGTGGAGTTCCCCAGGGCTCTGTGCTTGGACCAAAGCTATTTATTTTATATGTGAATGACTTGGTAAATGTGTCAGGACTCCTTAAATGTGTACTTTTTGCTGATGATACCACATTTTTCTGTTTAGGTGAAGATATAGAACAAATGTTGGAATTGATAAAGACAGAATTTATCAAAATACAAACTTGGTTTAAAATCAATAAATTATCATTAAATCTAGAAAAAACTAATTACATGATATTCAGTAATAAAAAGAAAACTGTTGATGTTCCACTCAAAATTGAGGGTGTTGAGATTTGTAGAGTGAGTGAGGTGAAGTTTTTGGGTGTTATTATTGATGACAAACTGACATGGAAACAACACATAAATTCTGTAAGAATAAAAATAGCTAAATCGATTGCAGTACTATACAAGGTCAGAGACCTATTGAATGATAAAGCTCTGTATTTGTTGTATAACACAATCATTGTTCCACACTTAATCTATTGTATTGATGTTTGGGGGAAAGCGTGTAAAACAATCACAAAGCCTATTTTTGTATTACAGAAAAGAGCTGTAAGAATTATCACTAGAAAACATTACTGTCATCCATCCAGTACATTATTTTATCAACTGAAATTATTGAAGTTCCATGATTTGGTTGATTATAATATTTTATCAATTATGTATAGGGCTCATCCATCCATCCATCCATCCATCATCTTCCGCTTATCCGGGGTCGGGTCGCGGGGGTAGCAGCCTAAGTAGGGAGGCCCAGACTTCCCTCTCCCCAGCCACTTGGAGCAGCTCCTCTGGGGGAATCCCAAGGCGTTCCCAGGCCAGCCGAGAAACATAGTCCCTCCAGCGCGTCCTGGGTCTTCCTCTGGGTCTCCTCCCGGTGGGACATGCCCGGAACACCTCACCAGGGAGGCGTCCAGGAGGCATCCTAACCAGATGCCCGAGCCACCTCAACTGGCTCCTCTCGATGTGGAGAAGCAGCGGCTCTACTCCGAGTCCCTCCCGGATGACTGAGCTTCTCACCCTATCTCTAAGGGAGAGTCCAGCCACCCTGCGGAGAAAACTCATTTCAGCCGCTTGTATCCGAGATCTTGTTCTTTCGGTCATAACCCAAAGCTCATGACCATAGATGAGGGTGGGAACGTAGATCGATCGGTAAATTGAGAGCTTTGCCTTTTGACTCAGCTCTCTCTTCACCACGACAGACCGGTACAGCGCCCGCTTCACTGCGGACGCTGCACCTATCCGCCTATCGATCTCACGCTCCAGTTTTCCCTCATTCGTGAACAAGATCCCGAGATACTTAAACTCCTCCACTTGGGGCAGGACCTCCTCCCCGACCCGGAGAGGGCATGCTACCCTTTTCCGGCTCAAGACCATGGCCTCGGATTTGGAGGAACTGATCCTCATCCCGGCCGCATCACACTCGGCTGCAAACCGCTCCAGTGAAAGTTGTAAATCACGAACTGATGAAGCCAGTAGGACCACATCATCTGCAAAAAACAGAGAAGCGATTCTAAGGTCACCAAAACGGATCCTCTCAACACCTTGGCTGCGCCTAGAAATTCTGTCCATAAAAGTTATGAACAGAATCGGTGACAAAGGGCAACCTTGGCGGAGTCCAACTCTCACCGGAAACGAGCCTGACTTACTGCCGGCAATGCGGACCAAGCTCTGACACCGGTCGTACAGGGACCTAACAGCCCTTATCAAAGGGCCTGGTACCCCATACTCCCGGAGTACCCCCCACAGAACCCCCCGAGGGACGCGGTCGAATGCCTTCTCCAAGTCCACAAAGCACATGTAAACTGGTTGGGCAAACTCCCACGCACCCTCCAGGACCCTGTTGAGGGTGTAGAGCTGGTCCAGTGTTCCACGACCAGCACGAAAACCACACTGCTCCTCCTGAATCCGAGGTTCGACTATCCGACGGACCCTCCTCTCCAGAACCCCTGAATAGACCTTACCAGGGAGGCTTAAGAGTGTGATCCCCCTATAGTTGGAACACACCCTACGGTCCCCCTTTTTGAATAGGGGAACCACCACCCCAGTCTGCCAATCCAAGGGAACTGCCCCCGATGTCCACGCGATATTGCAGAGTCGCGTAAGCCAACACAACCCTACAACATCCAGAGCCCTAAGGAACTCCGGGCGAATCTCATCCACCCCCGGAGCCTTGCCACCGCGGAGCTTTTTAACCACCTCGGCGACCTCAGCACCAGAGATCGGAGAACCCGACCCAAAGTCCCCAGGCTCCGCTTCCTCAGTGGAAGACGTGCCAGTAGGATTGAGGAGGTCTTCGAAGTATTCCGCCCACCGACTCACAACATCCCGAGTTGAGGTCAGCAGCACGCCACCCCCACCATAAATGGTGTTGGTCGCGTACCTCTTTCCCCCCCTGAGACGCCGGATGGTTAGGATAGGGCTCAGAATAACGAATTACCTTTAAATGTCCAAATGAATTTTGTTAAAAGACAAAGTTGTTATAATCTTAAGGGGACAGAGATGTTTGTAAAACCACAATTCAGAACTAGTTTGAAGGGACGTTCTACCTCAATCCAGGGAATTAGATTATGGAATGGCTTGGAGAATGTAGTTAAAAATGCCAAGTCACTGTTTACATTTAAGAAAATGATCAAAAGGAATTTGTTGAAAAAATATATATGAATTAGCGTAATGTGTATTGTATCAATTATTAGTTATGTATTAGTATTAGTATTAGAAAATTAGAAAGAGTTAGTCATTTTGTACTGCTGGTGAAAGATTATTATTGTTTAATCTGATTGTTTGAAAAAAGGGGCAGATATAATAAGATTTATTCTTCTTTCTGCTACCTTTCATTTTTTTACATTGTGTACGTATCATTAATGGGATTGTCTTGTATTGTGTTTATTTTGTAAAAAATGAACACATTTAATAAACATAAACCATTTAATTTAATTTAATAAACATAAACATTTGAGAATTTATCAGTTTTTCTAGAACCTTGGCTAAAATGCAGAGCTTAGAGATTGTTCAATAGTTGTTCAGTGAGGTGGGGTCACCTCCCTTCAGCAAAGGAAGAACAAAGGCTGTTTTCCAAGCATCCGGAATGGAGTTTTGTCTTATGGACAGATTAAAGATGTGGGTCACGGGGACTGTGATGATATGAGCAGCCAGCCTTAAGAAATAAGGTGGAAGTTCATCTGGACCTGTAGATTTTTTAGGATCAAGACCTTTTAACATTTTATTTACCTCACGGACTGAGAACGGAGAAAAAAAGAAGGTGTGATTAACTGAGGATTGACTTATAGGATGGTTTTGATTTGTAGAAGTTTGGTTATTAGATAAAGTGGCTGATTTTCCATTAGTAACTGTGTCAAATAATGAACTAGAAGCAACAAAATGTTTGTTGAAACAGTTTAGGATCTTGTGCTTATTTGAAACAGGAACAGGGTTAACAAGAAGTTGTGATGGGAGGTCAGATTATTGGGGGATGCCTGAGAGAGATTTGATGGTTTTCCAGAATTTTTTTGGGTTGTTTATATTTTTGGATGTCTGAGATAAAAAAAAAATAGTTACGTTTTGCAGCTTTGATGGCTGTTGTGCATTTATTCCTCAACTGTCGAAAATTCAACCAATCTGTGTCTGAGCCAGATTTTCTCCCTGCTATCCAAATATGGTCTCTCTTGTGCATGAGGTCAGCTAGTTCAGGGGTAAACCAGTGGTTGTCATGGCCCTTTATCCTGAACTGACAGAAAGGAACGTGTTTGTTCACAAAATAAATGAAACTATTATGAAAATAGTTCCAGGTGTTGTTCACGTCATTGGTTAATAGAATACGTTACCAGTCAAAGTTAGATAGATCCCAGAGGAATGACTGTTCACAAAAACGTTTCAAATCCCTTTTTTGAATTATTCTGGGCTTAGAAGGTGGAAGCTTAATATCTCAGAGAGCCGCTATTACACAATGATCACTCAAAATGTCAGCAAATACACCTGTACCAGGGAAGTTGTGAGGTGTATATGTTGGGAACAGGTCTAAGATGGAAGATTTCTAGGACAGTTTTTGTTTGGTCTAGTGAGAGAGTCAATAAATGAGGTTAGACTTATTCCAGTCAATGTTGAAATCTCCTGCCAAAAAAATCTCTCTGAATTTTAAATGTCCTAGGAATTCTGTCAGGGAGGACAGAGCCTCAGGTGCTGCTGAGAGGGGATTATAACAACCCACTACAGATAAGATCTGGCCTCCATTCAAAGTTATGCTTACAGCTAAGGCCTCAAACTGATTTGGGATTGTTTTAGCAGACACAAGACTGGAAACCAAAGAATCTCTGATGTAAATAGTGACTCCACACCCCCCCCCCTTATTTTTTTGACTGTCATAGCAATAGATATTAAGTCCATTGATTACCAGATAATTATTCAGAACAAATTTGTTGAGCAAAATTTCAGAGATGATGATCACATATGCCCCAGAAGAACTGACCAGAATTTTCAAGGCAACAATATTTTTTAGAAGGCTACGAACATTTACATGCAGGAAATGAAGACCTGACATGTTTTTAAAGTCATTTGGTGTACTATAGTTAGTGGGGGGTCCAGGGTTGGGCTGAATCCCTGAGAGCAGTAACAACATTATTATTATTAGTTCGTTGGTGAGGCCAAAAGGCATAACGAGATATTCAAAATGTCCCAAATGTGTCGTAAATGCTGTCTTCCACTCACCACTCTCCTTGATTCGGACGTGATGATAAGAGTTACGGAGATCTAGTTTGGTAAAGATGGTAGCGGGCTGTAATTGTTCATGAATAGAGTCAATTAATGGTAGTGGATACTTGTTCTTTATTGTTATATTGTTTAGACTACGGTAATAAATGCAAGGGCTCAATGTCTTGTCCTTCTTAGCAACGAAAAAGAACCCTGCCCTCACAGGAGAAGTTGATGGACGGATAATCCCAGAGTCTAGAGATTTATCGATGTAGGATTTCATGGAGTCACGTTCAGGACCAGAAAGGTGGTATAGGCGGCTAGCTGGTAGAGGGGCTCCAGGGAGGAGATTGATGAAGCAGTCGTAAGGATGATGAGGAGGAAGAGAGAGAGCTTTTTGTTTGCTGAACACTGGAGCCATATCATGATACTCGGGAGGAATGGTGTAGAGGTCAATGTTCTCAGTGTTCTGTTGACTTATTAATGGGTTGGAGATGCCAGAGTGAAGGCAATGTTTTAAAGACATGTTTCTCTATCTTTCTACCCTACCAAACTCCCACTTGAAGTGGGGATTATGATTATTTAACCAGGGAAAACCTAAAATTAACTGGGTGTTAGGTGAATCAGACACAAAGAAGCTAACATATTCATGATGGTTACTAGCCTGGCACTCGCCTTCCTGCACAGCTCCGCTCAATTCTCTTTTCCCTTCACTGCACAGTCTGGGACTTCTCTCATTAACAACCATTTCTCCGGTAGATTTTTGTTCGGACCAATCAGAGAACAGAAGGGACGGAGTTTTGGACCCTAACCCACGCCCCCACCTGTCCCAGCGCGCAGAGCCCTATAAAAGGGCTCTGCCAGCGCGCAGTCAGCGAGCACCGGCATGTTCTCATTCAAAGCGATGCAAAGCGATGCAGAACTGTTTTATATGTGACACAAATTTATTAATTTCCCCTTCTTAATCCCTTATCTGGAGTTTTCTTTTGTTTTTTGGGCCAAAAGTCAAGTGATCGCTCGCGCCCTCCTCCTTCTCTCCCTCCGCTGAAATGAACAAGGAAATGGCTGAGGTTGTCACGAGAATTAAACTCGGGTTTTACGTTGCTGACCGAGTCCCATCAGATGTTCTGGTCTTCTGGTGAGCTGGACCAGCGATCCATGGTTTTATTGTATTTTATTAAAACGTTTTATTAACATATAAACACAGAATTTCCAGCGCGGCAGCAAGAGAAAAGCTGCTGCAGGAGGCGGAGCAGTTGTCAAGTTCACCAGAGCACGGGGGGTGGCTCTGAGGGGAGGGAGCAGAATGCTTTCCCTGTTCAAAATATCCAATGGTTTTGTTCCTCAGCAGAGGCAACGCCTCCAGCAAGAATCGTTTTAAAATGGAGAGGTCCCAGACCCTAGTCTGAAGCGAAGTGAAGGACAGGGTGTGGTTTTAACCAGGCTAGATGGTTACCAATGGTGATTAAATGTAGATCCGCAGTTTTAAAGTGAATTTGTGCTAGAGTCTCCCCATTTACTCCAGCTGTTGAAACTGAGTCAATCTTGAGGATGGGGAGAGATAGCTCTTGGACAAGGTCTTGACAAATAAAATTTTGTTCAGTACCAGAATCTATTAATTAATTAATTAATATTATTCTATCGGTCCTTTTCTGTTGCCGGCCCAAAAGCCTGAAACAATCTCCCCCTTAAGCTGCGTGCCACCGCTGATCTGATTCTGTTCAAAACCAGTCTGAAGACCCACTTGTTCAAAAAAGCTTTCAGTGTATAACTTTTATTACTTTGGTATTTTAGTATGTAGCATTTTTAATTCCATTGCCTCCTTTTATTGCTGTTGTTTTTTTATTCTATTTTCACTGATTTATTGTACCGTTTTTTATATTTTCTGTTCTGTTAAGCACCTTGGATAATGCAAGGCATTGTAGGAAGGTGCTATACAAATAAAGTTTATTATTATTATTATTATTAAAGCAGAAACCGGGAAACGGTTTTGATTAAATTGGATAACAGTAGGTAAGGTGAATCTACAAAGGGGAGTACATGAGGAAGTGCTCACCAGTAACTCTCTTTTTACTGGTGGGCATTTTCGTTTCCCCGAAATGGACATGAGTCAATGAAATGTCCCTCCTTTCCACAATAGATACACAAGTTTGAATCTTCACGTCTTTGTCTTTCGACAGACGTTAAACAGGTTCTTCCAATCTGCATGGGTTCGGGTTCTGGCAAGGCTAAAAGAGAAACAGGAGATGGCGCTAGAGAACTCTGGGATTTGTAGTTCTCGGGATTGAACTTGAAGTTGTGACCCCCACCTGCTGACGCTGACAGACAGTGGTGGCTCTCTTGGAATTGTAATTCCGCTCTCGGCGGCGTTCCCAGAAGCGTTCGTCAAGAGAGATTGCTAAGTTTATTAGCGCATCAAAACTAGGTGGTTCATCTCTCGCTGCAATTTGATCTTTAATGTACACGGATAGAGAATTCAAAAATGTACCTTGCTGCACTCTTTCGTTCCACCCAGTTTGAACGGAGAGAACGCGGAACTCCAGGGCGTGCTCGGAGACAGGTTGTCGGCCCTGACGTAACCCCAACAAATGTTTCTCCGCATTGGGTTGTTGTAGCGGCCGGATGAAAATCCTGTGGAACTCATCTAGGAGAAGGTTGAATGAGACAGAATCCAAATCATGGTGATGTAAAAAGGAAGTCGCCCACTGGAGAGCATTACCTTTCAAATGGCTGGTGAAGTAAGTAATTTTGGCAATGTCTGTAGAGTAGAGCTGAGGAGCCCTCTTGAAGGCGAGTTTACACTGATGGAGGAAGCCTTCTCATTGAGCTTAATCTCCTGAGAAAAGTTCTGATGGTTTTACCAACAATTGTTGAGAAGTAGAGTCACTTACTGAACTGGTGTTGGAAGAACTTGACACTAGGTGAGCAGCAGAAGCTGTAGGAAGAGAAGGAACAAGTCTCTGGTTAATAGAAAAAAAAACATGCCTCCAAGTTCTTGTAAATTTGACTGGGTCTTGAGCTGTTGGTTTAATACTTGTTTTAATATCTCCTCTAGTTGGTCTATGCGTTCAGCTTGTGAGGAGGAGTTCGCTCCTGGTCTCATTCTGGGTTTTGTTTGGCTGGAGCATTTCTGTTATAATCTCGGGGAACCCAGTTGGTAACGAGACCCGGAACGACACAAGACTCAGATGTAAAAGGTGACAATGTTTATTATTTACAGTGATACTAATTTACATATGTGCAGGTGGTCCTCTGGAACTCCTGGAAGAGGAAGCAGATGGTCAGGAGGGCTTGGCCAGGAGGCAACAGAGAGGACTGATATTTGTTTGTCTGTTTATCCTTACAGATGGAGTAGGAAGATGGGCGTCGTGGAATATCCAGTGGTTCCAGTAGGGAATCACAGAGGGCAAACAAGGCAGGCTAGTGGCTGGAGGGCAAGACTCCAGGAACGAGGAACAGGACCCAGGAGAACCAAGACTGGACCAAAATCGACGGGAGGACTGTAGGCACAACAAAGACAAGGTAAGTATTTCTTTCATCGATCACAGAACTGGCCAGAAGCATAAATACCATAATAGGAATCAATGCTCTAGCAAAGAGTAGGACTTGACTGCATCCTTAAGTAGAAGTTGAGCTCGTCAGGTGGATGACCGTAAGCTGGGGATAATTGGCGGCCATCTTGGAGCTGCAACAAGTGCTACTCTTACAGACTGAAACTCTTCAAACATTTCTTTGCAGATGATCACACAACTGGTGTGCAACTATTTTATCTAGAATTTTGGGGATGAACGTTATGTGTATGTATGCATATATACATGTACATATGCATGTGTGTGTGTGTGTGTAT
>JBBPBX010010219.1:0-16294 GCA_038048925.1 Garcialebias charrua | reverse complement strand
GTCCAAGACATGCGGCCGCAGATCAGATGAGACGACAACAAAGTCGATCATCGAACTGCGACCTAGGGTGTCCTGGTGCCAAGAGCACATATGGACACCCTTATGCTTAAACATGGTGTTCGTTATGGACAATCCATGACGAGCACAGAAGTCCAATAACAGAACACCACTCTGGTTCAGATCAGGGGGGCCGTTCCTCCCAACCACACCCCTCCAGGTCTCACTGTCATTGCCCACGTGAGCGTTGAAGTCCCCCAGTAGAACAAGGGAGTCCCCAGGAGGCGCACTCTCCAATACCCCCTCCAAGGACTCCAAAAAGGGTGGGTAGTCTGAGCTGCCGTTTGGTGCATAGGCACAAACAACAGTCAGAGCCCGTCCCCCCACACGTAGGCGAAGGGAGGCTACCCTCTCGTTCACCGGGGTGAACCCCAACGTACAGGCACCAAGATGGGGGGCAACCAGTATGCCCACTCCTGCTCGGCGCCTCTCACCAGGGGCAACTCCAGAGTGGAAGAGTGTCCAACCCCTCTCAAGGAAACTGGTTCCAGAGCCAGAGCCATGCGTTGAGGTGAGTCCGACTATTTCTAGTCGGAACCTCTCAACCTCACACACTAGCTCAGGCTCCTTCCCCACCAGAGAGGTGACATTCCATGTCCCAATGGCCAGCTTCTGTAGCCGAGGATCAGACCGCCAGGGTCCCCGCCCTCGGCCACCACCCATCTCACATTGCACCCGACCCCTTTGGCCCCTCCCACAGGTGGTGAGCCCATGGGAAGTGTAACTGGGACCCTGTGTACATAATCTCGTTTTCATCACATGTACCACATGCTGTGCAAATGACAATACAGACTCTCTCTGACTCTGTTTAAAGATGGTTTATCTTGTTTTAAATAAATTGCTTATTTCACTCCCCTCTCAAACCATCTGTCTTCTTGGTCCAAAATGTGAACATTTTGGTCCTCATTCAGGGAGAAAACCTGGATGAAACCTTGAAGTATTCTTAGAGAACAATGTGCAATTTGAGTACTCTTTTAAAACATTGTTTAACAAACTTGCATTTTATGTAGAATTAGGAATTTCAAATTAATTATCAGCATAAAGCCAGCAAACACAATCGCATTTGGCATAATGTGAACCATAAAGACTCACTCCAACAAGAAATGGCAGAGGAGCGAGATGGTTGTATAATGTTAGTAAAGGTATATTAAACATAATTCAACAATGTTTTTAAAATGACAAGTCTGAAACAATGAACTTGTATTAGCGCCATCCAAAATATATATTTTTATATGTGGCTTAATATAAAATCTGTGTTTCTAAAGTAAACCCTGAAAAGGACTCTGGACAAACAGGTGGGTGAAAAACATGAAGGCAGCCATCACTAGGTGTTTAAAGGCTAACAGGTGAAATATCTGTGATTAACTTTTTAACCAGGACACTTAGCTGATGGCCAGCATTCATTCAACCTTTATTTATACAGGCTAGCCTCGTTGAGCCACGGGGATTCATTTACAAGAGGGACCTGTCTCACTCACACCCAGGGTCAATTTAGAGTCACCAATCAGCCTAACAGTCATTACTAGTGCATGTGATATCCACTGTCAGCAAAATCAAACAGCCCGTGTGGCTCTTTGGTTCAGTTCTAGAGCAGAGTGAAGTCATCTTTAGACTTTAATAATAATAATAATATAATAATGAATTCAATTTATAATGCACTTTTCATTAATAAAAATCTCAAAGTGCTACAAAGTGTAACAAAGCAAAGATCAAAATAAAACAAGTGATAAAATCAAATAAAATCAATAATAATATCGACTAAGATCAAAGATAAAATCATGTGGATGCAGATTAGGCTTGCTTAAAAAATAAATAAAATAAAACAAGTGATAAAATCAAGTAAAATCAATAATGATATCAGCTAAGATCAAAGATAAAATCATGTGGATGCAGATTAGGCTTGCTTAAAAAATAAATAAAATAAAACAAGTGATAAAATCAAGTAAAATCAATAATGATATCAGCTAAGATCAAAGATAAAATCATGTGGAGGCAGAATAGGCTTGCTTAAAAAGAAAGGTCTTTATGCTGCTTTTAAAGTCAACCAGTGACTGTGGAGCTCTCAGGTCGTCAGGGAGGGAGTTCCACAGGCGGGGGGCAGCCACACAGAATGCTCGGTCTCCCATGGTCCTCAATTTGGTCCGAGGAATATGAAGGAAATAACTGTTCTGTGATCGTAGAAACCGGGTGGATGAATATGGTGCAACTTTAAGGGGGGCTTATATGAGTTAAGACTCAGTGAACAGATCAGTCAGATTTTTGTGCAGCACATGTTAAAAAAGTAGACAACAGCAAAAGTTAAACTCAAGTAACTTCTACTTTAACAAAGCAAATGCATTCATCACTTTGTGTGTACTGGGATAGTATTTAATTTGCTCGTCCAGTGTGTGTGACCAGTCAAATCCCCTGATATTAGTCAAGAGCAGGCCTATTCTGCCTCCACATGATTCTGTCTTTAATCTTAGTTGATATTATTATTGATTTTACTTGATTTTATCACTTATTTTATTTGTTGTAGCACTTTGAGATTTTTATTAATGAAAAGTGCGGTATAAATTGAATTAATTATTATTATTAAGAGACCCCAATGGGTCAAAATAGTGATAGCAGGGGATAAAACAAATCCAGTGTACATAGTTACTGTATAAGTACTATTAATAACCACTGTCTTGTTTTACTGCAAAAGAAACTAACAAAAAAAAACTAACTCAAACAGTTTTGTAACAGTTGGGGTTCAGAAGCACACAATGTGATGCTGAGTTAATACACTTTCATATTGTTTCTAACTTTAACAAACACAAAGTCTAAGATTCAGGAAGTGATATGAAGTACCATTGGTAAGAGCCCTTAGCATCGTATTTATTGAAATATATAAGATTTATAAAGGCTGATATTTAAAGTTAAAACTAAAAAGTTGCTTAATAAGTAATAACTTAATAGCAGCCTGGCTTCACTTTTTCCATTTAAATCTCCTAAATAATACTACTACTACTACTACTACTACTACTACTACTACTACTACTACTACTACTACTACTACTACTACTACTACTACTACTACTACTACTACTACTACTACTACTACTACTACTACTACTACTACTACTACTACTACTACTACTACTAATAATAATAATAATAATAATAATAATAATACATATTCAAAGTAATTTAGCTTATGAGTTAAACTTCTTGTTTTTATACCAAGGTTGAGTCAGAATCAAACACAACAGACAAGGGTTTGCTTGAGTACGCAGTCACTGGTGGAGCAGGTTTTACTTCTTGTTCAGTTAGAATCTGTTAGATAAAGAAAACTACCTGTAAAAGTTGCCTGGTTGCAGCAACCTCCACTAAAGCTTTCAGCCCAAGTCAAAGAATAGTTTTTAGGTGTAAAAATACTGGAAAAAAAATAGTAATAATAGTAATAATAATAATAATAATAATAATATATACATAGCTATTTAGATAAATAGATAGATATAAAGTTATTGTGTGTGTGTGTATGTGTGTGCGTGTGTGTGTTTGTGTGTAAATGTTTAGATTTACATTAAAGAATGCCAAGAGTTGTGCATGACAAGAACAAAGATAAGAAAAACATATTTGTCTTTGGTGAGATTTATTAACCTTTGAACTTCTTTAGTTATAAACCGTTCTCTGCATCATCGTGTTTGCAGCTGCCAACTCCCATTGATGGCCTGGGGAACCATGGCTTACCACCTGTCAACATGGAGTTTTAAGCAAAGGTTAAAGTTTGGCTGAATTCACCTGCTATCTCCCCCAAACTTCACAGGATGTGTAAAGGACAACAGTCTGTGAGTGGTGAGACTAACCCATTACTGAGGACGCATGGAGAGCAAGTTCAGATGTCTAAAACTGGCCTGATTTTACAAGGTGATTTTTTTTATTATAAAGTCCATAATTAACAAAAGGGGGGAGCTTTTTTTAAATTATACAGTAACAACAAATGCATTATGTACTTCCATATTCCATGTGATAGCTCAATATTAGCCTTTAAAACTTAAATTGGTCAATTGGTTTTACCCAAAACATTCAAACACCTACTCACTCTCATCATCACACCCTTGACCTTGTTCTGACATATGTCTCTGACATTAATAACTTAGTAATATTTCCTCAAAGTCCTGTTGTGTCTGACCATTTTTTAATTACATTTGAGTTTTCTATATCCACCTTATAATCCATCGGTTTTGCTACTTTGATGTATTTGTTTTAACTTGTTAGAAAAAAATCTGTATGCCTCTCTTATGTTTGTCTATTGTTGATTGTTCAAGGACAATCAACTGTTGGTGATCATTCTTTAGTTTGTAGACAGGTCGCTCTTGTAAATGAGTCCTCGAGGCTCAATGAGATTAACTTGACTAAATAAAGGTTGAATGAATGAAATGACTACACAGTCACTGAGAGCAAATTTCATCTTAGCAGGTGCTTATCAGAAAACAATATGACCAAATGTAAAGTTCTATTTTCCTTTTTGATAAATCATATAGTTAGTGTTGTCTTGTTCTGCTGCTATAGACTTAGACTACTAGAGGACACACTGACCTCATTTCCTTAAATGAATTGTAAAAAATTGAATAGTTTCCATTTGATACTATTTCTATCTTAACATGTGATTCTTGACCTGCCATTGTGTATCTGTTCCTACCAAACCCAGCCGGTCGAAGCAGATGACACTTGTCCTGAGCCTGGTTCTGCTAAAGGTTCCTTCCTCATGAGGGAGATTTTCCTTTCCACTGTCGCCTTCGTGCTTGCTCAAGATGAGAGTTCTGTGATAGAGTTAAACTCAAAGCAGAATGCTCCTCAGATAAATAATGTTAAATAATTATTTTTATATATAAATGTTTCTGTTCAGTGCCCTGAGACAACTTTTGTTGTGACTTGGCGCTGTATAAATAAAAAAAATTGAATTATTCTCATCGTTTTTGATAAACATTTGTTGACAGACATTCCAGAATCCACAATGCACTTTCAAGAAGACGTCCAGGAAGTAATGCTGGCACTCTTAGATGACATTTAGATCTTCATTTGCCAATGATGTCCTCCTCACAGCCCACCCTCCTTAAATGTACAAACATGTGAAGATATACATAATCCCCAGGAGGGTGATGGATGTAAGCTGCCATCCTTCTCTGGCAGGCTGTAATAAGACTCCTCATCCCTGCAGCCTTCTCCTGTTTGGCCCCTGATCTATAAAGCCCATACGGACTGTCAGAGCCTATTAAACAGGAGACCTCGGGGGTGTTCTCATCATTGCTGTTTATGGTTGTTGCTCCAGTTAAACGTCATTCCCCAGTCTCCTCATATTACAGATCTGAAGACACATGTTACAAAAACATGGTATATATTTTAGTTTAATCCCTGAATATTTTAAGCTAAAGCCTGTTACTTTGTTATCTCACTTACTATGGGACAATGAAGACATGAGAAAATAAAATGATGCATAATGTATAGCCAGTGGAATGAGACGCCCTGTTTAAGGGAGGGAAATGTGTTTTTACTGATTCTGAGAAAAATATATATGCATCTACATCAAACATTTAAGTGGAATAACGCAGCGCAGCTCGGAAGCAGCTGCTGTCTGTGCAGTCTTACAGCTCCAACGTGGAGGAGGACAGATTGGGCCGACAGGTGCTTCTCAGCAGTTTTCTCTTCTAAATGGAAACCCACGCCAAGCCCCCACCCACAGAGTTTTTCCTGCTCAAGCTCAGGCCTTTTGTTGAGCTCAAAATTCTTTTTTTCTGTCACTATCAGCATTTTTTAAATTATATGCATAAAAGTGGTTGCCGTACATTTATATAGGGGTTGTTAATCCATCTGTTTTTTTTTGTAGGGGGAGTCAAAGTATGTAGATTTTGATGCAAAATAAATGGATGCATTTCTAATAAAAAATAAAGTTGATTTAAAAATATATAAAAAAGTATATATACTGTAATCTAGTTCTAATCATTAACACTTAAATAAACATATACGATTATGTTTTTCAGAAGAAAAAAAAGCCAGACCATCTTTTGCAGTCAGTGATGTTTAACACGGACATCAGTTGCTGCAAAACAAACAGGAGCCAGTAATCTCTTTTACTACTTTATAATTACCAGAACTGTTAATTTAAACTCCACCACCCAACCAGCGATGCTGATCTGATCATAAAACACAAGCACTTGTGTCAAATTCATACATTTCGTTTATTAAAGTAACATGTTCATTGCTTTAATTTGTATAGACCCCTTTCACGGATTGCGCAATACCGGAAGCACCGCCATGTTGGAGACACTCGCGCTGTAAACACACAGTAGTTGAAGTCGGAGCTCCGGTTTTATTTCTGATTTGACCTTGTTCTCTGTAAAACAAACCTCTGTAAAGAAGACAGAAGCTGCAGGAGAGTATGTGGACCAGCTTCAGCCTGCAGCAAAGGAACGTCATTTGGATAAAATACAGATAATTGGCAGCTAAGACCCATACCGGCTGTCCAACATGTCAGAAGATGAGAAGACCTTACCAGCTGTGACCTACGCAGACATTGTGAATTATTTGGTGTTTGGTGATTTATATTTAATTTTTAATTTGTGTGTGTACATATAAATATATTTTGGGTGTGTTTTTAAACACACACTAGCTATGTATTCTTATTGTAAATGTATGTGACTCATCACATCAGTCTGAGGATTGAAGCAAATTTTGTCAAAATGATCTTAGATCCCTGTTTTTTAAGCTACATTTGATCCCTGGATCAACCAGATCTGAGCGGTTCCAGAGAGCAATGCCTTGATTTTCCTTATTAATCCAGACTAAATGTGTAAATGTGTGTTTCAGTTCATCTTATAGAAGCTCTGTGCAGAACTACCTCAAAACATATTTTTTAAATAAACATGTGAAGTACAATGATGGCTGACAAGTGTTATTCAAAATTTTCAACTCTTGTACAGTGTTTCAACACAAATTATATAAATAACAGCTACTCTATGAATCTAATTACAGTAAGAACTTTGAGGTGCATTCTGCAGACATTTATCTTTTAAGATAATAGTACGAATGGTTGTCTTTATATAGACCTTTTTTACCTTACAACTACTTTGAGTTTGGCAGAATATTTTCTAGTCAATACAAAAAGTGCACAAACAAAATGGTTAATGATACATAATGTCATTTATTCTGTTTAAAAGAGGTTTTCTAAATCGACGTGAGCTATACAGTATCAGCACCACTATGTGAAACATATGTTGTAATATGTAAGTTGTCTTGTTTGCTCACGTCTGTGTGATATCCATTACAGAAAAAGCATAATCAAAATTACATTCATCAAATCAATACATAAACAGTAATGATATAGTAATTCATGCTCAAATCAAAAAAGGCGTTCAATACAGGATCAACTGGACTTTATTTGTTACTAATAAAGTCCAGTTGATCCTGTATTGAACGCCTTTTTTGATTTTATCATGTCCTGGACGACTGAGAATCTTCACCAGCATCATGCTCAAATAAAGAGTGCAGTGAATGAAAAATCATGTCTGCCCCATATTTGCAAAAACAACTTCAAAGTAAAGGTGGAACAATGTAAAATAAAAATAAAAAAGGTTCACATCAGCTATCACTCTTCTATCCACTTGTTCTTTTTACAATTCATGCAGCTACTCATAACCCACCAAAGGTGATTAACCAAGGCACAGCACACAAAGCCAATCATATCGATTAATGCAACTTTTTCTGGATATCTACATGTTTGAAAATCAATAGGTAGAAGAGGGCCATTCAAGATTGTGTATTTTTGTCTAACACAGCCTATGACACGTTCAACATGGATTCTAACATGTGCTATTTGCCATGTTTTTTTTAGTTCTTTTTTGTCGTCGGTTGAAGCGTTCAGCTGCCAGATGTCATCCACCATCAGCACCAACTGCTACAGACTTCTCTGCAGCACACGTCTTCAGTGAAGGCACCCAGTCTGGATCATCCTTGCTGTACAATGGAGCACGTCTGCCTAAGAAAAGAAAAAACATAATAAAATAAAAATTACTTAAATGAAGTTGTAAATAATTGGTGTGTTCATATGCATATGAATTTCAAAACAGGATTTACAACATAGCACCGGATTGTCAGTTGTCAAACAACACAAGAACAGTTAATTTAGGTTATTGTATGTGCTTCTTACATATTTAGTGTTTGTACGTATTTTTTGCTTTTCAACTTGAGAGCTAGGTGTGTAGTTTATCATGACAGTGCTCTTGTCATGAGTGTCATGTCATGACAGTGACATGACACTCATGACAGTGCTCTTGTCATGAGTGTCATGTGCTCTTATGAATTTTGAATAATCAGCATAAACAACTCAACAACTGAAAGCTTTGTTGAGTTGTTTATGCTATTTGTAAAAAACAAATAACTCAACAAAAAAATTTAACGTTCCATGTACATTTTATGCAGCACAGTTAAAGGATTGTAATAATAATAATCATTTTATTTAAAAGCGCCTTTCAGGACACCCAAGGACACTTAACAAACCAATTCAGTTCAAACATTATCAGTGACAAATTGAAATATAAAATACATAAGGATTATATAATATAAAATACATTTAGTAAAGTTAATGATAAGTCTAAAGAGATGTGTTTTCAGGGCTGTCTTGAACAGAGAAAGGGAGGTGGTGTTTTGAAGCTCTGTCCTCGTGCTCAATAAACTTATGATTCGTGTAATGCCCTAATTCACTATAATCTACTGTAAGAAATATATTACCTGACACAAAGTGTGCAGAGCAAATTCGGATGTTGCTCAGTGTTTTTCAATCCAAGTTCTGGTTTAGGCTGGCAGCCACAGACGTCCACGTTCCTCTGATAACTGCTGAGTTACTTCACCTTGATTTGTGATCACGAGTGGTAATCTGTAAAACAGAAGGCTTTTTCTCTCAATCTGACCGATTGTGGCAGCCATGGACACGATAATAATTCACCATTTTTTGATTTTGTGAGACCAGACGCGACGCACCACTACAATAGCTTTGAGGCTAACACAGCTATGTCGCCAAGATGGCTACTTCCGGTATATTTCCAGGGTTGATGACGAGCCGTGAAAGGGGTCTATTGTCAGCTTCTTTTATTTATGTTTGGTCTGTCGTTTGTTTGTGGCCGTTTGCTTCTCTGCTTCCACACCAGGTTATTAAGGGCAATTACTAAATATGCACTGTTGGTTGTTTATTTATTTATGTATTTGTTTGTTGATTTATTTAATTTGCTTATTTATTTATTTGTCCATTTCATGCATTCATTCATTCATTTGTTTTTTATTTATTCATGTAATTGTTTATTTATTTGCTTAAATGTTTATTTATTCATTTATGCATTTATTAAATTAATTCATTTATTTGTTTGCTTGTTTCTTAATTTTAAATATTTATATGTTTATTTATTTATATGTTTATTTACTTGTTTGTTAATTTGTTTATTTGTTAATTTGTTTATTTATTTATTGAAGTTCAAGTATCTTTATTGTCATTCGCTTCACATGTGGTACATTAGGTGGAATGAAATTGTGTACACAGGGTCCCAGTTACATCCAAAAATAGCAAAAACAGCAAAAAAAATGTATAAAAAGCATCAGTATACAAGGATATACGCTAAGATACAATATATGTTAAACAAATGCTAAATGGTAAATGGAGCTTATTTATATAGCGTTTTCCAGCCCCATATGAGGGGCCCCAAAGCGCTTTACAATACCAACCATCCACCCATTCATACACACATTCATACACCGGTAGCGGCAGACTGCCATGCAAGGCGCCATCCAGTCCTACCGGGAACAACTCGGGGTTAAGTGTCTTGCCCAGGGACACAACGACACATGGTGTGGGGAACCGGGATTCGAACCTCCAACCTTCAGATCGGGAGAAAACTGCCACTACAACACGGCTGCCCCGATGAAAGGGTATGCTGAAAGATGTAAGAAATATGCTAAATGCTAATAATGTAAAACAATACGACGTAACAACAGCAGCCTGAACATGAGTCTGTGATGAGCAGACAGAATGAATAAAGCAGCATGTGTTACGTGCCAGGGCACATTATTATTTTAAGCCCCAATATATCATGTTTATGTTGGCTGCCAACCTGGCTGCCCTGCTAAATACACCTTTTTTACAGCCTGATTTGGATCAGCCTTGATTGGTGCAGTCTGTTGAGCCTGCCTATAAATAGGCTGGGTGCAGTGATCAGTTGCAGGGGTGTGGAGGTGTGGAGGTTTGTGCTCCTCCGCCCACCCCTCGCCACTTGGTTGTCACTCTTGAGGGAGTTAGCTGCTATGAGCAGGTATGTGCTCTTTCAGACTCTTGTGATCCTATGAGCTTGAGTTTGGCTTGCCCATGGGGGACTTAGTTTTTAGATGTGCTCTGGTTGTTTATCTGTTTGTCTGATTGTTTGGTACTGGTACTGTTTTTAAGTAGATTTTGCCTGATGACAGAGTGAGATCGGTAGTTCAGTTTTATCGTTTTTCTTTTACCCCTAGGGTCCCCTTTTGGTCAGGTAGTCCGTCTCCAGACAGGCTGCGACGGCCCTGTTTTTATGGGTTGGGCCGACGCTGGGGACGTTATATTCTTTTGGGCTGACTCACTCTTGTCCACCATTTATTTGTACTTTTTTTCTGTCTATTTTTGCTCCCCTTTTGTTGCACTGTGCCAGAAGAAGCTGCACTCCCCACCTGGAGGTGGAGTGCTGGGACCCATCTCAACCTGGTTTCAATAAAGCTTTTTATTTGACTTCATCCTTTTTGTGTCTTGTGTCCCTTTAATGTGTTCGGCCTGAGCCAGCCGTAACATATTTTGGGGGCTCGTCCGGGATTGAGCTAATTTATTAATATTTACCCTCATTTTTAAGTGTGTCTTTGAGGGCTCGTCTTGTTTGGGTGGAGTCATTTGTGTGGAGCACCTTTCAGCTGCACTTGGTGTTCATGAGCAGCTGGTGCTCGTTTTGTTTTGATGACAGTAGTCTGTTGTGCAGGAAGGTTTTGGTGGTGAGTGTTTTAACTGTTTGTTGGTCTTTGAACATGGAGTTTTGACCTTTGTGGTTTAGTTAAACACTCACATTTGTTACCTTTTTAAACTGTGCTTAAATCAGCTACTGTGTGGGCCAATCCTTTTAAACTTTCTGTCACAAACATGCTGCAGAAGGACTGTTGGTATTGTAGTCAGGTTTCAGCTATTTTGCCTGCTGCAGTTTTTTTAAGTCCTGATGGGTCTCCAAGTGCATCTGTGGAGGCTGTGTTGCAGTATGTTATATTATGACTTGTTTTTGTGCAGTGTGTTTAAATTATGTAGTCGGGGTGTGATGTTTAGCCCAGATGATTTTGTTGGCACCCACTTTTGGTGAGGTCTTCTGTGTTGTGTGTTGTTTCTTTTTTGGTTCTGTGCTTGTTTAACACAGATGAGTTTGTTGACACCCACTTTTTGGATTTCTTGTGCTTGTGTGGTGTTTCGTTTGTTGCTGTGCAAGGAGCGCAGATTGGTTTTGAAGCACACACTTTTTTGAGCCTTGAAATTTGTGTGGTGTTAGATTCTGTGGTTAACGTTGTGTCGCACAGGTGGTTTTAAGAAACACGCACGTTTGGAGGCCTTGCATTTTGTGTGGTGTCTGATTCTGGGTTATGCATTTTTCTTACTGTTTGGACTACGTGTACACCTGTTTTTAAGACAAGTCTTGTATGTCAGAATGTTTTGAATAATGATTGGATTCGTTTTTTGTTGTTTGTATGGGTAATGAGCTATGGTTAATGACATAGCTGCATCCCCCATCCAAAAACTGTCGGTGGGGATGTTACGTGCCAGGGCACATTATTATTTTAAGCCCCAATATATCATGTTTATGTTGGCTGCTGTAGTGGACATGACCATGTTCACTTTATTACATCTGTGTACTTTTGAACTGTTCCAGAGATGATCTTTACTGACCTCTCAGTAAAGCAAGACATTTATCACAAAATCATTCCATTAGTTGTAATCAGAATATAGTCACCAAAAGAGACTATTTCTACCTTTGATTTTATTCTAATGTAATCAAAAGAATAACTTTTGTCATTTTCATGATATATGTTATATGCTGTTATTCTTTAAATGTGAAACATCAATGTGTCATTTCTGCAAGTGAAAAGGTGTCAAAGTTCAGCTAAAATGTCAAACTGACTTACACACTGCAAAAACGTAAAATCTTACCAAGTCAAATTTTCTAATTTCAAGTCAAAACCTCTTATCACACTTAATATAAGTCAAAAACATATTTCTAAGTAAGACATAACAACTTGTTTTGAGACAATGCATCTTGAAAATCTTGATAAGGCAAAAAGTCTTGAAAATATCTTGTTTTGAGTCATTTCTTATTTGAAACAAGCTTTTTTGACATTTCATTAACATTTGCAGTTGTCGTGAGGTTTGTAAAATGTGAAAAATCTTGTTTCAAGATAACAAACTAACTTGAATTTAGACAAATCTGTTTCTTTGATCAGCATGCCCACTCAAAGTATTAATCATTCTATTTTTTATACAGGTTCTGTTTAACTTTGAACAGACTCCATTGTCCTAATACAATTTCTTTAAACCAATAGTTCATTAACATTTTCTACATTGTATTTTTTTCCAAGGCTGAATACTACATAAACATACCTACTGTGCAGTTTATATTAAATAGACAAATAATGCAGGTTCATTTCACATATTTATTTTAACATATAATTTAACATATAATTGAGTTTAATAAAATAAATGTGGTTAGGAGAGATTAAGCGGCCGTGGGGCGGCCGTGGCGTAGTGGTAATGGCAGTCGTCCCCAATCGGAAGGTTGGAGGTTCGAATCCTGGTTCCCCATGTGTCGTTGTGTCCCCGGGCAAGACACTTAACCCCGAGTTGCTCCCGGTAGGACTGGATGGCGCCTTGCATGGGTCTGCCGCTACCGGTGTATGAATGTGTGTATGAATGGGTGGATGGTTGGTATTGTAAAGAGCTTTGGGGCCCCTCATAGGGGGCTGGAAAACGCTACATAAATAAGCTCCATTTACTATAAACATATTTTTCTACGTTTGGGACAAGGGGAAAAAATATAGTAAAAAAGGGATCCTTCGCACTCCTTCCCACACCTTCCCACACCTTTGCACTCCTTCGCACTCCTTCCCACATCTTACCATACCATACCATACCATTTTATTTACCATCTTCCCACACCTTCCCACACCTTGGCACTCCTTCGCACTCCTTGGCACTGGCACTCCTTAGTTATTAGTTATTTAGTACAGTGTTTTTCAACCTTTTTGAGCCAAGGCACAGTGTTTTCATTGAAAAAAATCCCGAGGCACACCACCAACCAAAATTGTAAACATAGATACACTGTATCCGCCTATATTAAATATATAGTCATTCTTATCAAAGTGTCTTGAATAGGAATGAAATAAACACAAAAATGTATTTTTATCATATTTTATATTTCTTATTTCAAATTGCACTTAACATGTCTTCAAAAATACACCCGAACAGTACCACAACAATGTGGTCTTAAATTTAAAGAGGTTGTAGAAAGGGGGGGGGGGGGCTTTTTTGATAATTTCCAAGGCACACCTGACGATCACTCGTGGCACACTAGTGTGCCTAGGCACAGTGGTTGAAAAACACTGATTTAGTACACAAAGAATGGGATTAACAATAACATTTTTATGGGTACCAGCACACATTGGGATAAAAGGAAATGAGACAGCAGATATGGCAAAGAAGGCAACTCAAACTCAGATCAACTTCACAGTAAAAACAAGTAAATCAGAGGCAAAAAGTATCATTAAACAAAGACTGAAGAAAGAATGGCAGAAAAGATGGGATGAAGAAAGTAAAGGAAGATGGTTTTATGGGATCAAAATGACAGTAGGTGAAACACGAACTGGAAGAAGGAGCAGAAAAGAGGAAAGATTAATAACAAGACTAAGATTTGAACACACAGGACTTAATTATTCATTATTTCAAATAAAGAAACACAATACAGGCAAATGTGAGCACTGTGGACAAGATGAAACATTGCAACATGTTCTACAGGAATGTCAAAACTATGATCAAGACCGTGAATATATGAAGAGAGAATTTGAAGAGATAAAAGAAAAGTTTAACATAATAGCTGCACTACAACATAACTTAGAGAGTAAACATATCCAAATTATAATTAGATATTTTAAGAAAACAAAGTTGTTTAATAGAATTTGAAATACATATAGTTTAATCAGGCGTACACATAGAATTATCCCATGAAGAACCACACTCCATACCAGTGGTGGCGGTAATGCACACCTAAAGTGTTTTGCCAACCGCCATTAAACCCCATGAAGAAGAAGAAGAAGAAGAACGGTGTGCGCATGCGTGAAGTAATTCGTAATCTTCTTTGCGCGGGCTCAGCAAGCAACAACAGTAAGTAAAGTTTTGTAAATCACATTAGTTAATAAACCCGTGACAAACTTTGAACGATTATTTTGGGGCGTACAGTCAACAGCAGAATTTACCAACGGCTTACTAGCTGTGCCGATATTTTCGAGCTGTACATTTCGAGCCGATTTTTTCGAGATAGCTAGCTCGGACTGCAAGCTACCGTCCGAGCTAGCTACACAGTAGCCGTGCGGAGCCAGTATAACAGTCTCATTGATTAAATGAGTGCGTATTTGCTGCGGAGGTCGGACAGGAGCGAACGCATGTAGGGGGCTAGCAGTGTTAGCGCGGGCTAGCTAGCTAGCTAACCCGCGCTAACACTGGACTGTTGTGATGGTATGCTAAATGAGGTGGTTGGAAAAAAAAGAGCTGGAGTTTAATGTTTTTGTCTGCTCTGTTAGGCCATGAAGAGTCCTAAACTCTTAGAGAGGTGCTCAAAAGGAGAGAGAGAGAGTATTTGTATAAAAAAGAATTTATTATGACAGGCATAATGATTAATCAGCGTACAGACATAAAATACATTTATATGCATACAGTGGCCTCTCTTCTGACTAAGATATGGTGTTCTGGTGTGCGTTATCTCTGTAGATGGATGTGCGAGCAGAGTCTTAAATCAGTAAAACTGTTTTCTAGATGTGAACTCTAAGTGTATTAGCCTTTAAGTAATAATGTAGTCTATCATAATAGTATATATATTATGTGTGATGTGTTCTGGTTATCGAGCACAATGTATTGTTGTCTGTGGACCAGCGGCAGTAACTATGTTACCTGCACTGGATGAAGAGAAACTACTTGATTAAGTTATGATTATATGAAAAATGGGCTCCTAAGCTAACTAAACAGTAACATTTCCTGAGCATATAAAATCAGTAAACGGTGTATAAAACAGTGTCATAACTCTTCAGCCACTAAGCCTAAAATGTCTCAGAAATATGTTTAACATTAAACTATAAAACTTAATTATCCCCTATACATGTACTGCCCATCATTAATGACTTTTTTTAATAATGTGCTTAAAAAAAAACATTTCCCCCTCTTATATCTGTCAGCATTGGCTGTGGTCACACAAAGATAAATGTTAATGTTACATGAACTAAGCAGAGGGGTATTAATCTACTGCTGATGGAGAATGTGCAGAGGCCCCAAACACACCTGCTTCATGGGTATTTGTCTAAACAAGAATGTTCAATGTCTCTGTTGGTGGTATATTGACATACTTTCCATCCACAAACTTTTAAAATAAGGTTGAGATTTCACATTCCTCTCCTTGCTCTTTTCCACAGATTTGGAAAAACACGATCCAAGTCGCCTTCAGTGGTGAGTTGTCTCCAAACCTAACCCAGCCATCCATGGACACCGGCTACCAAAAGATGCCAGTTCCCTGTTAGGAAATCCCAGTGAAATAGACGTCACAGATCTATGTGGTGGCCAGTTCCTCTACTTTTTCATTCATTCAACCTTTATTTAGTCAGGTAAATCTCATTGAGCCTCGAGGGCTCATTTACAAAAGCGACCTGCTACAAACTAAAGAATGATGAACAGCAATGGTAGAATTTCCTTAAACAACAAACAACAGAAAAAAGAAAAAAAATGTAGGAGAGAAATAGAAAGTGAAATGCAAAGTATCAAAACTTTGGTGTGGAGACAGGACTTCTGAAAATGTGCTCACATTATCCCAATTTTTTTTTCAACAGAAAATGAGATACAGCTAAATTTCAATGTAGATGGTGTACCATTATTTAAATCATCAAATGTACAAATTTTGCCCATTCTCTGCAGTGTGAA
>JBBPBX010010218.1:28590-58333 GCA_038048925.1 Garcialebias charrua | reverse complement strand
TATTCTTTATTTTTGTCTGGTAGGGCCACACTTTTCTGTGCCGTTCGGGATTTGCTGTGACTGGGTATGGGCTTATCAGACGCCGCAGGTGCGCAGTGATTTTTAAATTGTTTTAAGAGTGACTCTATTAAAGTTTTGTATTTAATAAAATTGTCTTGTTTTTTTACAGTTGATCGCTGTCACCTGCTGTCCTTAAAGTTTTTGTCTTTTGTTGGTCTGCCTAGTTTTTTAATTGTATTTTGTTTGTTTTTTGTCTCTGTAGTGCATGTGAGGGCAGCTGACTGTTTTAAACATCTTGGGTCACTTCCTAAATATTCTGTACTGTTAATTTTAAATCAAACCCTTTGTCTGTTAAAATAAATATTATCATTATTGTAAATCACATTTATTCTCAGTGTTTAATTGTTCCTTTTCTCGGCGCATAACATAAACAATACATAAAATGAAAAGTGGCAGAAGAAGAAAATAATCTTATCGTATCTGCCCCTTCTTTAAAACAAAAATTAATTCAAATTATCAAATTGATCAAATCAGACAAGAATCATTTTTGAATAATATACCATGACAAATAACTTATCTCAATTATATGGTACACTTTAGATAAATTAATATATGTATCTTTTCAAAAATCTAGTCTTAATCATTTTCTTGAACATAGGCATTGTCTTTACTATTTTAACATTATTTTCCAAACCGTTCCACAGACTTATACCTTGAATTAGAGTAGACCGACCCTTCAAACTAGTCCTGTACTGTGGTTTTACAAAAATGTTCATTCCCTTAAGATTATAGGTACTTTTCCTTTTTTAAAAATGAGTTTGAATGTTTGGAGGTAGCGTGCAGTTATGAGCTTTAAACAGTATTAAAAGAATATGGTAGTCAACCAAATCATAGAACTTCAATAATTCCAACTGACTAAACAAAATACTAGAAGGATGACAATAATGCTTTCTTGTAATAATTCGTATTGCTCTTTTCTGTAAAATAAAATCTGGCCTAGTTATAGTTTTATACGCTGTTCCCCACACATTTATACAATAAATTAAATGAGGCACTATAATTGTATTATATAGCAAGTACAAGGCTTTATCATTCAATAAATCCCCAACTTTATACAGCACTGCAATGGACTTAGACATCTTAGTTCTTACAAAATGTACGTGCTGTTTCCATGACAGTTTATCGTCAATAATAACAACCAAAATCTTTATCTCCCTTACCCTGTTTATCTCAACACCATCAATATTGAATGGAACATCGACAGTTATCCTTTTTTTACTGAATATCATATAATTAGTTTTATCAAGGTTCAATGATAACTTGTTTAATTTAAACCAAGTTTGTATTTTAACAAACTCAATATTCATCAACTCAAACATTTGTTCCAAATCTTTACCCAAACAAAAGAAAGTAGTATCATCGGCAAAAAGAACACATTTAAGGATACTGGACACCTTCATTAAATCATTTACATATAAGATAAATAACTTAGGTCCCAGTACCGAGCCTTGTGGCACTCCAGACAAAACATTACATAGATTAGATCTCACATCATCAATTTGTACAAACTGTTTTCTGTCTTTCAAATAACTAAATATCCACTGCAAAGCTGGTCCTCTAATACCATATTTTTCCAATTTATCAAGTAGAATGGTGTGGTCAATACTAGTGTCAAATGCATTTTTTAAATCAACAAATATACTTATGCAATTTTGTTTTTGATCTATAGCTGTGGTAACTTGCTCCATCAACTCCATAAGCGCCATGGGTGTTGAGTTATTTGATCTGAAACCATATTGACCGTTATCCAAAATGTTATTTTTATCAAGAAATAAGTTGAGTCTGGTTACAAATAGTTTTTCTAAAATTTTTGAGAATTGTAGTAATAATGATATAGACCTGTAATTATTAAATATACATTTATCACCATTTTTAAAAAGAGGAATTACTTTTGCTATTTTCATTCTGTCTGGGAATATCTCAGTTGAGAATGACAAGTTACATATATACGTAAATGGCTCGATTACATAACTCATTATTTCTTTCATAACCATCATATCCATATCTTCACAATCTTTTGATCTTTTGTCAGTAAAATTTCTAACTACCTTCATTATTTCTTCCTTATCAGTTTCCTTCAGAAACATACTGTTTGTACAACCATTGATCAAATAACTCACATTTTTTATCCACTCTTGGTATTGAATTTGCAAGAGTAGATCCAATATTTACAAAGTAATTATTAAAACCATTAACAATTGCATTTTCATCATGGATTTCCTCATTTTTTTTCCACAAAATGATGTGAAAGACCCACACTAACCTTATTTTTTTTCAGTACACTGTTCATTACTCGCCACGTTGCCCTCATGTCACCATTGCTTTTATGTAATAATTCACTATAATATTCCCTCTTATGTTTTCTTATGATCCCAGTTAATTTGTTTTTATATTTTTTATATTGATTTTCTGCCTCTTGTGTTCTGGATTTCAAGAAACACAAGTACAGATAATTTTTTTTTTCAAGCATTTCTCAATCCTTTTGTCATCCATGGTTGATCAACAATTTTTTTCTTTAAATAATCTTTTTGCACACAATTTTTTTTATACAAAACCTCTAGAATATTCATAAATGTTTGTTTACATCATTCACATACACATCATTCCAGTTTTGGTTATCTAAATCATTCTTCAATCTCTCTAATGCTTTTTTGGATGTGTTTATGTTTGTTTTCTTTTTTTCTTCTGTTTTTAAGGTATTTTGATCATTATTATAGATAGCAAAAATTGGTAAGTGATCACTTAGGTCATTAACAAGAATACCACCTGTCACTTCGCCATTTGTTGTATTTGTGAAAATGTTATCAATTATTGTGGCACTATGAGTTGTTATCCTAGGGGGTTTGGATATTAACGGATACAGATTCAAGCTATACAGCCGTGGTGTAGTGGTAATGGCAGTCGTCTCCCGATCGGAAAGTTGGCGGTTCGACTCCCGGGACCCGCACCATGTGTCGTTGTGTCCTTGGGCAAGACACTTAACCCTGAGTTGCTCCCGGTAGGACTGGAAAGCACCTTGCATGGTAGTCTGCCGCCACCGGTTTATGAATGTGTGTAGCATTCAATATATGTGTAGCACTTTGAGATTTTCAGTAATGAAAAGTGCGTTATAAATTGAATTAATTATTATTATTATTATTATTATTATACATTGAATTTATAATTGTATTGATGTTGTTTGTATCTGTTGTGTTTCCTATATCGATATTAAAGTCTCCACATAAAAAAAAAATGCTTTTATTGATGTTTTTTTCCATTAGTTCCATTATTTTATCAGTAAATGTTTCAATCTTTGAGCTTGGTGACCTTTATAGACAGCTAACTATTACATTTTATCATTCCTACTTATTATTTCTATTGTTACTATTTCCATAATATTATCAACAGTTAGTGACATTTCACGAATCAATTTACATCTTATTTCATCCTTAACAAATAGAGCGACTCCACCACCTCTTCCACTCTGTCTATTCATATGAAATAACTCATAGCCTTCAATTTGAATATTTGTACTTTCATCATTGAGCCATGTCTCTGATAGTGCTATTATTTCAAATGTTCTCTTTAATTGTTTTAAATAGTCTTTTATATTGGATAGATTTGCATTTAAACTTCTACTGTTAAAGTGTATAATAGAAAGACCTCCATATGTTATGTTGATATCATTAAACTGATCTTCACTAAAATATTTACAATCTTTTATAACTGGAAAAAAATCTGTATCAATTACATTTTCAATGTTATATATTTTAGATTCTGAGTCCTCGGTTGTTAACATGGTTTAACATACCAGTACCTGTTCATCAAACGGTATATAAAGTTGGATGTGAATTAAATTAAGTAGTTAGTAATTTAACTTCTCTTAAAATAATTTAAGTTTTTCTAAGTCTTTCAGTTCTTTTATTATTTTTGGTTGAGACCTTTCGTGCACTTTAATCCATACATTTCCATTTCTTGTCCATGTTGATGTTTTATTCTTTTGTTTTTTTAACAACCTTGCCTCGCGTGCATTAGTTAAATTTTTCTTTGTCAGATGTTCATTTATGTACACCCTTGTTCCCTTCAGTTTTTTTTACCTGCATTATCACACGATTTCTGGATTTTCTACTAATGAACCTCATAATTATTACTGGTTTTGCTTTATCTGCTTTGTTGGGCAAAGCGTGGCAGAATGAAATGTCTTCATGGTCCACCTCAACGTCCTTGTCTTGTAAGAAGGACACCACTTGTTCCTCTAAAGTCCGTTGTTCTTCACCCTGTGCTTCTTCAGTTTTGTCATCACCCTCATGAGCCTTTGAATATAGTCGGCGCTTGACTGCAAGTCCAGTAATCACCAGATTATTTTGTCTTGCGTCATGTTCCAAATCATCAACTCTTTTTTCAAGTTCAGCTATTTTATTGTCTTTGTTGTTTATTTGTATTTTCAATTGTTTTACTTCATTTACTAGAAGTTCTTGTTGAGAGGCCAACCTAGTTAGTTCAGTACTCATAAAGTTGAGTGACTTCTTAATTTCCTCCATGTCTTCTGAGTCTTGCTTCTTTTGTCTACCTTGTTTCGACATTATTTATCTTGTGAATATCCAAATAATAGAAAAAAATTCAGTTTGGTAGAAAAAAGTCGAAGGCTGATCACGTAGTTCACCAACCTTAAATAAATTCTTTGATTTTTGTAATTTCATCCTTTTAGGATCATTTTAGTTACTTTTCAGTTGGTAATGTAGTGCAAATATTGCATAACGCTACCGGCTCCTAATTGTCGAATATAAATAGCGGATTAGATTAGCTTCCCCTAATTTTCATAAGACATTTGTGCTTTTGAAATTGTGGACCTAAAAAAATTAAAAAGCGTTTTAGAAATTGTGGAACTAATTTTTTGATTAGCGTTGCCCACCACTGCTGGTCTGAATTCGGTCCAGAGCTCTTCCGAACAGTCCCGTCGGTTCTATCGAGTGGTGCAGAAAATGAATCCATTGACCCTCCGGGAGGTCTGTCAGAGTCATCCACAGATGACGTTAGGCGATGACCACCTCAGCCATACATCTGCCCTGTGCAATGACTGCTGCCCCATCATGCGGAGCACAAAGTCTGTTGCCCTGCGGGCTTCTTTTAGCCCTTCGGTGGCAGCCTGCTTGTCTGTCGTCACCTGGAGCTCCTGTAGTTTTTCATCCAGGTACAACTGCATCATTACGGACGCGTTCATTGCACGCGCCGCGATGCCCTGAGCCCTGTAACACTTCTCGTGCTGAGTAGCTGAGGCTCGACAGGCCTTACTGGGCAAAGTCAGTTTTGTTCCAGAAGATCTGGGGGCCAAATGAGATGCAAGTGTTTCTTCCATGTGTGGCACGTTGGCTATCCCCGTTGCCTCCATTCTAGCCAGGTCCAGGAACTGTGAGAGTGGGAGCAACATAGGAGCCCTGGGTTCGGTCCAGGTGCAAGTCAGCTCTGTGAGGAAATCCGGGAAGTTGGACATCCTGTGCCTCTTTGTAGATTGTTGCTTGGCGTGAAAATAATTTCCTGCCAACCTTGTGACTTGTTGACGGGGTGGAGGTTCTGGCCAGGGGATCTGCAACGTGTCCGCCACTCTGCGGCACAAGTCGAGCGGGGATCAAGGTGTCAGTCTCCGGGAGTACTGGCGCCGGGTTGTGAGAGAGGTCCTCCTCATCTCCGTCGTACTCGTTGTCAGCTCCGTCACCAGAAATTTCACCTGAGGCTGTTAGCGAGATCTCATCCGCGTTCATCATGCCTCGAGTGTCAAATTTGGCTGTCGAGTCCCCGACGGGAGCCGCCACATCTGGGCTGTTGCCCCATTCGACTCGGATACTGTCCTCCAAATCCATGCTCTCGAGCTACGGCGTATGAGTGAGAGTCTCAATGAGGTCCGGGTCTGTTGGCGCCGCAGCTGCGCCCATGGCTTTTGCCACAAAGTCCACCCGGTGCCTCCTCACCGCCTCCAGCATCTGTTTGCAGTGTGGGCAGTAGTCGGACGTGTCCAGCGCCATTTTCGCGTGCAGCATACCCAGGCAGACAGGACAGGCCTCGTGGGTGTCTGTCACCAAAAGGGAAAAACCGCAGCCGCTGGGGCAGGTGCGCGAGGTTGGGCTGGCCGTCCTGCTAGCCTTTTTCGTAAATCTTGGCTTTCGCTTTCCTTTCTCTGGATACATGTCTGAGAAAAAACAAGCACGTTTTTTCAGAATTCTTTTCCGAGACAATGGCCCTCATGCACGAAAATGTTCGTATTTTTATCCTAAATTTCTCCTACTTTTGTTCGTTCGAAGCGTTCGTACGAACATGCCACGTCAGATCCAACAAAGTCTTCTATCCACAGGAAAAGCGTGTAAACGGGCTGCTTAAATTAATTTCCCTAAGGGGACAAATAAATCTATATCTATCTAAAGGGGACCACAGATGCAAAATTCACTTTTTAATGTTTTTTTTACTCAACTTTGGGTATTTACTTCATAAAAAAACAGTCCTTGTGCCAAAAAAATGCACCCAGTGGTTTATTTACTCTAAGTAGATTTATTTATTTTTGATAAATACACCAGGATTCACACTTCCTGCAGTTATTGACGTCACAGGCCGTAGCCAATCACCTCAAACCTGAGTCCAGCCCCTCACCTAGCAACCCCTGGTTAGGCTCAACCCACTTCTGTATTAAACACATGACTGTTGTTTTTCATGATTTCATCTCATCTTTTGTTTATATGTTCTTAATTTCATGTGTACAGCACTTTGTTGCAGCTGTGGTTTTTTTAAATGGCTTTATAAATAAAGTATAATTGTTATTTTTATATTTTAGTTCAATTTTTAGTGTATTTGCGATCGCTCCCAACGCGCAGCCGTCAAAAATTAAACGAGCGGACCCCCGGCGTAGGGACCAGCGGCAACGGGACCCTCTTCTGGCGGATGGAGCGGAGCTTCAATTGTACAGCCTCGCTGCTGCCCTCGCAGCAGCCTCGCAGCAGCGAGGACCTTCTCCTTACTGATTAATTTACGGGAGACACTTGGTGAACTTTGTTGTCTTGACTGGAACAGCGATAACTCCCAAAATCTCCGCGTGCAACGAGCGAAGCTGGCGAACACCGGAAGAGGAACAAGCTAACATTAGCTTCGGATTCGGGTGGTCTCATGCTAAAAGGAGCAGCTAATTGCGGCGCGCTCAGACGGGTTTCGGTAAGTTATCTTAAGCTAGCACTAACAGTAAGTCAAATGAGTAATAAAAAAAGAGCTAATTTTAAAACAACAACACATTACAGATACTGGCTGTTACAGAGGGCGTTAACAGATCGTTGAAGGGCGTGGACTTCAAGAAACCGGTCGTTCAAAACGAAAGTTAAAAATGGCAGAATTAAAAAGGGTATAATTAATTATCTAAGAATTATTTTGTGTATTAAAATGAATTAATATTGTCAAGATAGCACACAGACATAACATAAAAATTTTAAATACCTATATGTGGTCTCCTTTAAAGTTGATGGATCCCACCTGTTCTACTCACCTGCGCGTGCTCGCGGGAAGGTAATTTACATAATTTCCACCCCTCAAAACACCATATAAGGCCACGTTTCCTGCCTTCTGACAGCAGGAAGTGTCCATTCATTCAAACTCGAAGTAAAAGGAGGAACTTCACGCGTTCGGAGATCTGCTCTCAGTCGCGCTGTGGCTACCCCCCCACCCCCCCGCAAGTGTCGGATGGTCAAATATCTTTAATTTTAGTGTACTGTGTTACATTATAGTTTCACTTATTCAGAAGAGCCGTGGCGCACCGCTACCCCCCCCCCCCGCAAGTGTCGGATGTGTTTTTCAACAGAAGCATTTTAAATTGTCTCGAAACTACAGTTAACTTCATATTAATATTGTAGTGCATATGTTTTGTGTCCCGTGGGTCGTACAGTATCAGAAATCAAGAATAAATGGTTTGATCTGAAAATGGCTTCAAACAAACATCTCGCCGCAGCACGGACAGGAGGTGGTCAGGAGATGGTGGACAATAAATGCCACGCTGCAAGATGCGTGCCAACATGTTTTGCAGCACAAATGATGCGCGCACCTCCTGGTCAGCGCGCACCTCCTGGTCAGCGCGCACCTCCTGGTCAGCGCGCACCTCCTGGTCAGCGCGCACCTCCTGGTCAGCGCGCACCTCCTGGTCAGCGCGCACCTCCTGGTCAGCGCGCACCTCCTGGTCAGCGCGCACCTCCTGGTCAGCGCGCACCTCCTGGTCAGCGCGCACCTCCTGGTCAGCGCGCACCTCCTGGTCAGCGCGCACCTCCTGGTCAGCGCGCACCTCCTGGTCAGCGCGCACCTCCTGGTCAGCGCGCACCTCCTGGTCAGCGCGCACCTCCTGGTCAGCGCGCACCTCCTGGTCAGGGCGCACCTCCTGGTCAGGGCGCAACCACATTCTCCATCCATCCATCCATCCATCCATTTTCTTCCGCTTATCCGGGGTCGGGTCGCGGGGGTAGCAGCCTAAGTAGGGAGGCCCAGACTTCCCTCTCCCCAGCCACTTGGAGCAGCTCCTCTGGGGGAATCCCAAGGCGTTCCCAGGCCAGCCGAGAAACATAGTCCCTCCAGCGTGTCCTGGGTCTTCCTCTGGGTCTCCTCCCGGTGGGACATGCCCGGAACACCTCACCAGGGAGGCGTCCAGGAGGCATCCTAACCAGATGCCCGAGCCACCTCAACTGGCTCCTCTCGATGTGGAGAAGCAGCGGCTCTACTCCGAGTCCCTCCCGGATGACTGAGCTTCTCACCCTATCTCTAAGGGAGAGTCCAGCCACCCTGCGGAGAAAACTCATTTCAGCCGCTTGTATCCGAGATCTTGTTCTTTCGGTCATAACCCAAAGCTCATGACCATAGATGAGGGTGGGAACGTAGATCGATCGGTAAATTGAGAGCTTTGCCTTTTGACTCAGCTCTCTCTTCACCACGACAGACCGGTACAGCGCCCGCTTCACTGCGGACGCTGCACCTATCCGCCTATCGATCTCACGCTCCAGTTTTCCCTCATTCGTGAACAAGATCCCGAGATACTTAAACTCCTCCACTTGGGTAAGGACCTCCTCCCCGACCCGGAGAGGGCACGCTACCCTTTTCCGGCTCAAGACCATGGCCTCGGATTTGGAGGAACTGATCCTCATCCCGGCCGCATCACATTCAGCTGCAAACCGCTCCAGCGAAAGCTGTAGATCACGAGCTGATGAAGCCAATAGGACCACATCATCTGCAAAAAACAGAGAAGCGATTCTAAGGCCACCAAAACGGATCCTCTCAACACCTTGGTTGCGCCTAGAAATTCTGTCCATAAAAGTTATAAACAGAATCGGTGACAAAGGGCAACCTTGGCGGAGTCCAACTCTCACTGGAAACGAGCCTGACTTACTGCCGGCAATGCGGACCAAGCTCTGACACCGGTCGTACAGGGACCTAACAGCCCATATCAATGGGCCTGGTACCCCATACTCCCGGAGTACCCGCCACAGAACCCCCCGAGGGACGCGGTCGAATGCCTTTTCCAAGTCTACAAAGCACATGTAAACTGGTTGGGCAAACTCCCACGCACCCTCCAGGACCCTGTTGAGGGTGTAGAGCTGGTCTAGTGTTCCACGACCAGGACGAAAACCACACTGCTCCTCCTGAATCCGAGGTTCGACTATCCGACGGACCCTCCTCTCCAGAACCCCTGAATAGACCTTACCAGGGAGGCTTAAGAGTGTGATCCCTCTATAGTTGGAACACACCCTACGGTCCCCCTTTTTGAATAGGGGAACCACCACCCCAGTCTGCCAATCCAAGGGAACTGCCCCCGATGTCCACGCGATATTGCAGAGTCGCGTAAGCCAACACAACCCCACAACATCCAGAGCCCTAAGGAACTCAGGACGAATCTCATCCACCCCCGGAGCCTTGCCACCGCGGAGCTTTTTAACCACCTCGGCGACCTCAGCACCAGAGATTGGAGAGCCCGACCCAAAGTCCCCAGGCTCCGCTTCCTCAGTGGAAGACGTGCCAGTAGGATTGAGGAGGTCTTCGAAGTATTCCGCCCACCGACTCACAACATCCCGAGTTGAGGTCAACAGCACGCCATCCCCACCATAAATGGTGTTGGTCGCGTACCGCTTTCCCCCCCTGAGACGCCGGATGGTGGACCAGAATCGCCTCGAAGCCGTACGGAAGTCATTCTCCATGGCCTCTCCGAACTCCTCCCACGCCCGAGTTTTTGCCTCAGCAACCACCCGAGCCGCATGCCGCTTGGACTGCCGGTACCTATCTGCTGCTTCCGGGGTCCCACAGGCCAAAAAGGCCCAATAGGACTCCTTCTTCAGCTTGACAGCATCCCTCACCGCCGGTGTCCACCACCGGGTTCGAGGGTTGCCACCACGACAGGCACCAACAACCTTGCGGCCACAACTCCGATAAGCTGCCTCGACAATAGAGGCGCGAAACATGGCCCACTCGGGCTCAATGTCCCCCGCCTCCCTCGGAACGTGTTCAAAGCTCTCCCGGAGGTGGGAGTTAAAGCTCCGTCTTACGGGAGACTCTGCCAGACGTTCCCAGCAGACCCTCACAATACGTTTGGGTCTGCCAGGTCTGACCGGCATCCTCCCCCACCATCGGAGCCAACTCACCACCAGGTAGTGGTCAGTTGACAGCTCCGCCCCTCTCTTCACCCGAGTGTCCAGGACATGCGGCCGCAGATCAGATGAGACGACAACAAAGTCGATCATTGAACTACGACCTAGGGTGTCCTGGTGCCAAGAGCACATATGGACACCCTTATGCCTGAACATGGTGTTCGTTATGGACAATCCATGACGAGCACAGAAGTCCAACAACAGAACACCACTCGGGTTCAGATCAGGGGGGCCGTTCCTCCCAACCACACCCCTCCAGGTCTCACTGTCATTGCCCACGTGAGCGTTGAAGTCCCCCAGCAGAACAAGGGAGTCCCCAGGAGGCGCACCCTCCAATACCCCCTCCAAGGACTCCAAAAAGGGTGGGTAATCTGCGCTGCCGTTCGGCGCATAGGCACAAACAACAGTCAGAGCCCGTCCCCCCACACGTAGGCGAAGGGAGGCTACCCTCTCGTTCACCGGGGTGAACCCCAACGTACAGGCACCAAGATGGGGGGCAACAAGTATGCCCACTCCTGCTCGGCGCCTCTCACCAGGGGCAACTCCAGAGTGGAAGAGTGTCCAACCCCTCTCAAGGAAACTGGTTCCAGAGCCAGAGCCATGCGTTGAGGTGAGTCCGACTATTTCTAGCCGGAACCTCTCAACCTCACACACTAGCTCAGGCTCCTTCCCCACCAGAGAGGTGACATTCCATGTCCCAATGGCCAGCTTCTGTAGCCGAGGATCAGACCGCCAGGGTCCCCGCCCTCGGCCACCACCCATTCCACAATGCACCCGACCCCTTTGGCCCCTCCCACAGGTGGTGAGCCTATGGGAAGGGGGACCCACGTCTCCTCTTCGGGCTGTGCCCGGCCGAGCTCCATGGGTGAAAGCCCGGCCACCAGGCGCTCGCCAACGTGCCCCTCCTCCGGGCCTGGCTCCAGAGTGGGGCCCCGGTGACCCGCGTCCGGGCGAGGGAACATTGTTTCCATTTTTACCACATTCTGACGGTTATATTTCGAATCAGATTTAATAATCAATTGCTCCGATGGTGTTTGGCACAAGATCAGTCTTAATTCGTACTTGTTCTGCGGCGGTGTATGGGGATTTTATGTACCTGGGTGTTAATATGAGGAGCGGCTTTGATGACCAAGGGGAGCGCACGGCCTGCGCGACACACCAGACAAATTAAACTTAAAATTATAATTCTAATTCAAACAGAATAACCTATTGTCAAGAATAATTATGGTGCGTGAATATTTTAAACCCAAAATATTTTCTAAATAACGAAATATGAAGTTATTAGTGGAGAAGATCCGTCTGGATGACAGCAGACTGACGCTCCTAAATTATACGACAGGTCCGGACCACTCGTAAATTTTGTTCGTATCTGAAAAAAATCCTAGGATACGAAAACATTGTTGAATGCCACAAATGATCCTAAATCACTCGTACGCACAGTTTAAGAACAAATCTGTGCGTACGAACGGTTCGTGCATGAGGGCCATTGTCTCCTCCGTCGCGTCGCTTTTGCTGGCTAGCCTGCTACGACTTTAGCAGGGCAGCGATGTGACGCAGTTAGCGCCATCGAGCGAAGCAGTCTGCGGAAAGAAGCGAAGAAAACATTGGGGTTAAGGAAAATTGTGCCAGACTAGCTTTCACCAGCCCAGCAATACGCAGGACATTTCTCTGAACGCTCAGCGTAGAGAGCAAGCTCACCTCTGGTCGAGCAATGTACAAACAGAGAAGTCCCATGAAGAGAGAGAAGTTCAGGTTTAAGCAAGGAGAAGGGCAAAAAGAGGAAGTAGGATGGGCATTCGCGTCTTAAGTATCCAGAGGGCAGGGTCTCTGGGGTGACGCTGACACCCCCTGCCGTTAAGGTGTGATTGTATTCCTTCAGGTAATCGAGCGGGGGCGCAATTTCCCATTGCAATTGTGTTGCACCGCGTGACTGACTGATAAGGGAACTGAAAGTTATGCACCATTACTTGTTCCGTGAAGGAAGGGAACTAGGTGCAACACATTGACTATGGGAATTGCGCCGCCGCGCGGTTCACCTGAAGTTATACAATCATGCCTTGAATAAGGCAGGTGGGCGTCAGCGTTATCAATGAGGCCCCGCCCTCTTTGTATAAAAGAGGCTAATGTCCCACCTTTCTTTCTCATGGTGCACTTCACCGAGCTTGGGCATTGAAAGGGCAAACATGTGTTGCACCTCAATCCTTTCCTTTAGGGAACATGAGTTATGGTGCATAACTTTCAGTTCCCTTGTCAGTAAAACACTCAGTGCAACACATTGACTATGGGAACGTATTTCAATCATGCCCTGGAAATGCTCTGGAAATGCATGCTTGTGAAAACTTATGCCTTACACTACAGGCGTTTAGCTGTTCTCTACTCTGTGGTAGAGAGGATAGCCTAAGTGACGTCACATGCTGTGACGTCTAAACTATAATGTTTCATAAATGTGTTTGAAGAGGCCCAGTTAGCAGCAACACGTATTTCTGCTACTTGCACACATCTGAATAAGGCCCATGAGGCAGCCAGGTCTCGTGTGGAATGAGCATGTACCCCACTGGGCACTTGCTGACCTTTACTGTTGTATGCCTTCTTAATGGCCTCAGTCACCCAGTGTGAGAGGCACTGTTTTGACAGGGCTCTGCCAGCAGCTGGATTAGCAAAACACTCAAACAGCTGGTTTGTTTTTCTCCAACTGACAGTTCTTTCCATGTAAGCACTCAGGGCCCTAACAAGGCAGCCTCCTCTGTCCTTCAGTTAGGACAGGGGGGGAGGAAATGTTGACAGCTCAAAGTCCAGACTTCTGGGATTTAAAGTTGGAACCTTTGGCACATATGCGGGGTTTGGACGCAGGGTGACCTTTGACCCGTCTGGGGCAAACCTGGTACACATTGGGTGTACAGATAAAGCGTGGAGGTCACCCACACGTTTAGCTGAGCACAGAGCTAAGAGCAAAGCAGTTTTATAAGATAACAAATCTATCTTAATGCTGCTAAGAGGCTCAAATGGAGGCTCACATAGAGCATCCAGGACTAACTACAGGTCCCACACAGGGGCCAGAGTCCTGCTGAGAGGCCTTTTCCTTAGTACGACCTTCATGAACCGTATCATGAGAGGGTGGGCACCGGGTGATTTACCTCCCCAGCCTTCATGGCACGCCGAGATGACTGACAGAAAGAACTTTTAGGTGGAGAAGGAGTGGCCCTTCTCCAGCAGGTCTTGTAGAAAAGTGAGGAGCTGGACCAGGTCACAGGAATATGATATGATATTCCTCTCTAGACACCAGGCCTCAAAAATACGCCATTTGTGAGCATAGACAGTCTGAGTAGTATGTGCTCTCGCTCCCTGTATTGTGTTTACCACATTACTAGGCAGTCCTGAGGCCATCATCTGATTCCTTTCAGCGACCAAGCCCATATAAGCCACAATTCTGGGCGTGGGTGAAGGAGCTGCCTGTGGGCCTGAGTCAGTAGGTCCTTGTGGGGGATAGCTGCCATGGTGTCCCCGTCAACAGTGAGATCACCTCTGGGAACCATGGTTTCTGTGGCCACTTGGGAGCTATCATTATGAGGGAGAGAGCTCCCTTGCGTACGCATTCCAGCGTCACCTGAATCAGGGGGACGGGGGAAATGCTTAATACAGCTCCCCCGCTGGCCACTCGTACGCCAGGGCATCTGTTCCCAGTGGTGCATCTGTCTCCCTTATCGAATTATACAGGGAGCAGTGTATGTTGCTTCTCTAAGCGAACAGATCTACAGATGCCTGCCCGTATCGTGCCTGGATCTGGTCGACAATACGTGGGTTCAGCCTCCACTCTGAGGTGAGGAGGGGCCCTCTTGAGAGGGTGTCTGCCCTGTGGTTTAGCTCGCCCGGGATGTGGGTCACCCTCAGGGACAATATCCGGGAGCTGCACCATGTGAGCAGCTTGTGTGTCAACCTAAGGAGGGGTTTTGACCTTGTCCCACCTTCTCTGTTGATGTAAGACACTGTCGTCATGTTGTCTGTCATCAGGAAATGTTGTTGTGCAATCATTCCCTTCCTGTAAAAAAGCTTCAGGGACAAAAACATTGCTTTCAGTTCCAGGAAATTTATGTGGAGCTTTGCCTCCTGCTGTTTCCAGAGCCCTTGGGCATACTGGTTTCTGCAGAGACCTCCCCACCCAGTCTTTGAAGCATCTGTGGTGACCAGTACACGAGACAGTACTCGTCCCAGTGTGACGCCTGTCCTGAACACTGAAGGTGCCCTCCAGGGCTCCAGAGCTTTCATGCACTCTGTGTTGATCAGTATCCCCCTTGTCCCATCTGGGAGAGGGATACATTTGTTTGTTGAGCCATATCTGTAGAGGTTGCATTTTTAATAAGGCCTGAGGCACGCAGACAATGGCTGCCGCCAGGAGGCCCAGGAGACGCTGGCACAGTTTGAGGGAGACCCTCCTGCCCAGCTGAAAATGTGCCAGGCAGAGGTGGAGGGATGAAACCCGAGCCTCTGAGAGCCTTGCGCTGTACAGAATGGAGTTGACCTGTACATCCAAAAATACGGTAATCTGAGATGGGGTCAGATTGCTTTTTTCCATGTTCATGACGAAACCCAGAGCATCCAGGTGAGACATAACCTTCTGTGAGTGCTGTTGCGCTTGGGCCCTGTCGTGCCCATGGATGATCAGATCATCTAAATAATTCAGAACTCTGACCTCTTGACCCCTCAGTGGGGTTAAGGCTGCATCCAGGCATTTCGTGAATGATCTGGGGTGGTTTTTAGTCCGAAAGGGAGTGCCAGGAACTCAAATGATTTTCTCTCAAAGGCGAAACAGATATTTTCTGTGCCGAGGCAGGATGTTCACATGGAAAAAGGCGTCTTTGAGAAGGCGTCTTTGAGATCGACCGTGCATAAGTAATCCCTCTGTCTTACTGAGTGAATTACTTGTCGCAGCTTGAACATCCTGAATTTGAATGTTTTTATCCTTCTGTTCAGAATTCTGAGATCCAGGATAGGTAGCCTTTCTCCTGCTTGGGCACCAAAAAATACTTGCTGTAATGGCCTTTGTTCACATTGTGAGCTGGGACAACATTTATTACACCTTTCTGTAACATTTTGGAGACTTCGTCCATCAGAACGTGGGCACGGTCTGGGTTTATGGTGGACGCCAGCACCCCCGTAAAAGGGGGTGGCCGCCTGTGGAACTGCAGCCGGAGGCCCTGACTGATGGTGGCCATGACTCACGTGCTGGGTTTGCACGCCTCCCAGGTGCCCGTGTGTGCGCCCAGCCTGTAAGGCATGTGTATTCTCAGTTGTGTGTGTGTCAAGGGTGCGGGATGTGGGGGATGGCCCCCACCCGCTCTCCCTTTCACAAACCGACCTCTCCGCCAGCGGCAGCCAGAGAGTCTATCTGTGGCAGACAGACTCCTGACTTCCCGCTGAGGCTCATTGTCTTGCCTGACAATGGATGTGTGAGGGAGGAGGGGTGACAACCCTTTATTGACACTGTTTTCATAAAAATGATGCTGTGTTTTTTTAGTCAAGACACAGGGCATGTTCTGCTTTTGAAACTTTATTTTCTTGTTTCAGAGGGAAAATAGTTTTTGTTACATACACAGCTGAGTCATGTTTAGTACACACACAATTGTCACCAGCTTTTTGCTGTGTTTCATGTGTAAAGTCTGGGCATAAAAGTCCGGTTTCCCATACCACGTGGGCGGGAGAACCTGTGACACTGCGAAGCGGTCTCGTTTCGTCAGGCAGGCTTCTGCCTCCGGTCCCGGTTTGTAGAGGATGACCTTGGTGGACTTGCCTGGCGGGGAACTAACCTGTTCCTCGCCTAGGCCTGGCCAGCCTGGGGCGGTCTTCTTGCCGGTCCCGGCCTCTGTTCTCCGTCGAACGCTGGCCTCTTCTCCGGAGGGCAGTGTGTGGCATGCCCCTGCTTCCACTGGCGTCCCTGGTAGGCACAAACGTTTTCTCGGTATCCCCTCACACTGGGCTTCGGCCTGTTTCCGCCTTTGTTCCAGCCTTGTCTGGATTTGTTCCAGAACTCCTCCGAAGAGCCCTGTGGGCTCGATCGAGTGGTGGAGGAATGGGTGCCGCTGACCCTCCGGCAGGTCCGTCAAGGTTAGCCACAGGTGGCGTTGAGCAATGACAATCTCAGCCATACTCCTCCCTTGAGCAATGGCTACTGTGCCCATCAAGCAGAGGACAAAGTCTGTTGCCTTACAAGCTTCCTCCAGGACCTCGGCCGCATCCTTCTTGTTGGTGGTCTACTGGAGCTCCTGTAGCTTCTCCGCCAAGTAGGCCTGTATCATGGCCGAGGCATTCATGGTGCGGACCGCAAGGCCCTGAGCTCAGTAACATTTCTCGAGCTAGGAGGTTGATGCGCGGCATGCCTTACTGGGAAGAGTTGGCTTGGAGTCCGATGTTTTTGGGGCTAAGTGGGCCGCCAGCGTGTCCACGATTTGTTGGATGTTGGCCATTCCTGTTGCCTCCATCCTGGCGACGTTGAGGAACTGGGAGAGAGGCAGAAGCATCGGAGCCCTGGGTTCAGCCCAGGTGCGAGTTAGCTCCGTGTGGAAGTCGGGAAAAATCGGCATCCTGTGTCTCGTGGCCGACTGCTGCTTGGTGAAAAAGTAATTCCCAGACAAACTCATAACCTGTTGGTAAGGTGGGGGTTATGGCCAGTTGATCCGCAGCGTGTCCGCCGTCCTGCGACACAGGTCGAACAGAGCGGGATGGAGACATCAATCCCTAGGTGAGCTGTCGTTGGGTTCTGGGAGGAAGTCCTTGTCTTCTCCTTCATCCCTGATTTTAGCTTCGTTGTCCGATATTTCGCCCGAGGCTGTTAGTGAGAGCTCGTCTGCATTTAACAAGCCTCTCGTATCGAACTCGGCAGTGGAGTCCCCCAAGGGGGCAGCCATTTCCATGCTGTCCTTCCAGTCAGCCTGGTCGCTGTCTTCCAGCTCGAAGGCTTCGAGCTCCAGGGTGGAAGTCAGCGCCTCCGTGAGGTCTAGGTCCCGCGCCGCCGTGGAGCCACCCATGGCTTTGACCACGATGTCCATGCGTTGTTGCCTCATGGCCTCACGCATCTGGCTGCAGTGAGGGCAGGACTCGGGGGAATCCAGCACAGTTTTAGAGTGCAACATCCCGAGGCAGACCAGACAGGCCTCGTGGGTGTCCGTCGCCAAAAGGAAGTAGCCGCATCTGTTGGGGTAGGCTCGGGAGTTGGGGCTCACCGGCCTGCTGGTCTTCATTGAAGTTTTTGATTTTCTCTTTCCCTTCTCGGGAGCCATGGCTGAGAAGGGTTGAAGCTCGCTAGCTGACTGCTAACGTGGTCCGAAGACGTCCTCTGGTTGAGCCGCTCTTGTTGGCTAGCCACCTAACTTCGTTAGCTAGGTAGCGTGTGACGCAGTTTGCGCCGTCGAGCGAAGCTGCGAAGAGAGCAGAAGAAAAAATCTTGAGGTTAAATAAAAGGCACTGGGCTAGCTTTTGCTAACCCAGTTACATGTAGGAAATTTCTCTGTTGCGCCCAGGGTAGGGAGCAAACTCACCTCCAGTCGAGCGATGTAGTCACAGAGAGTCCCACGAAGTTCAGGTGTAAGCGAGGTGAAGGGCAAAAAGAGAAAGAAAGGTGGGGCGTCAGCCTCTTTTATACAAAGAGGGCGGGGCCTCATTGATGACGCTGATGCCCACCTGCCTTATTCAAGGTGTGATTGTATTACTTCAGGTGAACCGCACGGCGGCGCAATTCCTATAGTCAATGTGTTTCACTGAGTGTACTGACTGACAAGGGAACAGCAGGTTCTAATTTAGGTCTGCACCCGTATGTATTTGAGTCTTACCTTGTCAGGAAACGAGGGAGCTCCGAGGTGGGGACAGCTTTATTTATTCCATTCTTGACGAATGTCTTACATCTTTTGGGAAAGTGAAAAGGCTCACTTGTTCACTGATGATATTAGAACACCCAAATGCAACACAATGTACCGGCATTTTTCAAGTTATACAAATAAAAGGCGATCTGGCAGAGAATACGTTATGAGTTATCCTAGCACGCAGACTGAAGGTCCTCCTTCCTATGTCACAGATGGTGCATTCATGTGTAATCAGATTTTCCATGAAGAAACACGGTTTTTAATTTTAAACTCAGTTTGAAAGGAATTTTCATTAATTTATCATTTTGTTTGCAAATTTAATGCAAATTTCAAAGATGATGTCAGTGGACCTTTAAGTCAATGCCTTCACACCTCCAAAACCAGCTTGCTGTCCAATGGCTCCTGGTTTCTTACATGTTAGTTTCAACAGAGGACAGACAATGAGAAAAACAAAAAGCACAATAATGTATTGCTATCAGTTTCAGAAGGCTGAGACAACAATGCACCCACCCCGAGTCAGATGTGTCCACTTCCACTATGAACTGCTTTATGGGATTGGGACGACACGAAATGAGAGCAGAATAAACAGTTCCTTGCAATTGCAAAAGGGGGAGTTAAGGCCGGCGCAGAGCTCTGCGCTGGACCGAGCCAAGCGCCTCGCGCGTGCGCTGTGCGTGGGGGGTTCACAGCAGAGCTCAGCGTGAAGCAGCGTGTGGCTCCAACGTTTTCGCTCCAAATACTTGATGTCATTTGAGCAGAAGCAGGGCGGAGCGTTTAGCTACGGGACAAATTGAGGTCGCTGATTGGTCATTTGCTGACAGCCTACTGATTTGATTGACAGGTCGGGTCTGAGAAGAATGTCGGGTCTGAGAAGAAAAGGCAGAGGGCTGTGCAGCTTTGTTCTGTGTTTATATGTTAATAAAAAAGTCCTAAAAATTAAAATTAAAACAGGGAGCGCTGGTCCTTCAACCCACACAGCAGACAAGTACACCAGGAAATATTTAGAACATCGCGCATCCACGTTGGACATGAGTTTAGTTCACTCGTGACAAGTTCATTCATTCCTCCTCATCGGAGGAGGAAGTGAATGGTGACCGCTTCAAGCGATTACTTGACTTTAGGCAAAAAAACAAAAGAAAAGGCCCGATCAGCGATAAAGAAGAGGAATTTCATTCATTTGTGTGTCATACAAAACAGTCCGCCACCAGGGCAGTTTATTGTGAGACACCGCGCGCGCGTGAGCGGTCGCAAAATTTGAGCTTGGCGCGTTCGCGCGAGCGTTCAAAGGCTTGTGCAAGCGGAGCTCGCACAGTGTGGCGCCGCGTGGCCTCGCGCTCGCGCTAGCGCGGAGCTATGCATCTAGCTTGAGTGTCCGAGGTCCAACTAAATGTCTCAGGATAGAGGTTATTTGAGTGAGAGACTTGAGCTTTCTGTAATTTTTTACAGAATAACAGTGTGGTTTTAAACAAAGGTTGGTGCTCCGAGTATTGGGAAGCCTCACTGACTCAGGATACAAAATGTTTTTTTGTTTTTTTTATAACCCCTCTTTTGGCTGATCCCTGCATTAGGGGCAGTGTTGGGTGTAACGCGTTACTTAATAACGCGTTACAGTAATGACATTACATTTTTCAGTAACGTAGTAGTGTAACGCACTACTGTGAAAATGCCTGTAATATATTACAGTTACTAACAAAACCTTACATTCGTTACTTGCGTTACAATCAGGACCTTTCGGAGAATAGTTTTATTTATTTATTTTATTTTACCTTTCGGAGAATAGTTGTGGGACGACCCGGACGAGGACGACGGAGCAGACCATAGACATTATATATAGATATCTATGGAGCAGACTGTCACGTGGGGAAAACAAAGACGTACGCGATGACGTCGGAACGTCATACGTCAACGTACATAGACATATAAAGGTACATAGACATACGGCAATGTCATTTTATGGATGGAAGTATTCATATTATTTTTCTTTTGTCACGAGAAAGGACAAGAACATTACAGTAGTGTGCAAGCTATGTCTGGGCCACAACAAGACACTGTCTACTGCTGCGAACTCGACGTCAAATCTTTACAAGCATTTACAAAGACAACACGCTAATGCTAAGCTAGTTGCTAAAGAGCCGCAGAGGGATGGTGCAAGTTTGATGCCGCCACCGTTTAAGCAGGCTCGGCTTGAATTTCACCGCCAGGCAACCAAAGGCTGAGGTAAACAAACTTGTAAACAAACATTTCAGATGTTTTATTTTTTTATTTTTTTTAATTTTTTTAAACAGAAGTTTTACATTTTGATATTGTCATACCTTTTGAATGGCACGTTTACATATGCATTGTGCTTGTTATGTAGCACTGCTGTTTTACTTTTTCATCACTGACATCATTTTAAATGAGTGTCAAAAAGATCTCTAATATCATTATTGAAAGATAAAAATTAATACAGGTTAAATCTCAGGTATTAGAGTAATCCGAAAGTAATGTAACTAAGTTACTTTCAGAACTGAGTAACTAAGTAGTGTAATATGTTACTTTTTTTAAAGTAACTTGTAATGTGTAACTAATTACTTATTTTGGGTAACTACCCCAACACTGATTAGGGGTCACCACAGTGAAGTAAGTTGCACGAAGACTTGGAAATTATTTTTATGCCAGATTCCCTTTGTGATGCAACCACAGATAGTGAGCTACCACAGCCCTCTGTGTGGAGCAGAGAGTTGCTATTTATAATATGGTGGGGGTTAAGGGCCTTGCTTAAGGGCCCAGAGTGGGGCAAATGAGGGTGGAGGCAGGTGTGGGTGTTTCACCTATCCCAACAACATTTTTAATTTTGTCCATACTGGGAGTTGAACCGGCAATCTTCCAATCACAGGGTCACCTTCTCTAACCTCTGTGCCACCACTCCCTACAAAATATGTCTTCTTCTTATTCTTGTTCTTCTTCTTCTTCTTCTTTCGGCTTTTCCCTCTTCAGGTGTCGCCACAGCGAGTCATCCTCCTCCACCTCACTCTGTCCTCTGCATCCTCTGTCCTCACTCCAACTACCTCCATGTCCTCTCTAACTGCATCCATATATCTCCTCTTTGGCCTCCTCTGTGTCTTTTTCCTGGCAGCTGCATTTCTAACATCCTTCTACCAATATACCCACTGTCCCTCCTCTGGACATGTCCAAACCATCTCAGTCTGGCCTCCCTAACTTTATCTCCCAGTTGTTCAACATGTGCTGTACCTCTGATGATCTCATTCCTGATCTTATCCATCCTTGTCACTCCTAAGGAGAACCTCAGCATCTTCATTTCTGCTACTTCCAGTTCTTTCTCCTGTCTTTTTGTCAATGACACTGTCTCCAGACCATACAACATAGCTGGTCTCACCACTGTCTTGTAAACTTTTCCTTTGACCTTTGCTGACACCTTTTTGTCACAAATCACTCCTGAAACTTTTCTCCATCCACTCCATCCTGCCTGGACTCTCTTTTTCACCTCTTAATAATAATAATAATAAACTTTATTTGTATAGCACCTTCCTACAATGCCTTGCATTGACCAAGGTGCTTAACAGGATAAAAAGATGAATAAACTGGAACAATAAATCAATGAAAATAGAATAAGAAACAACAGCAATAAAAGAAGGCAATGGAAATAAAAAATGCTACATACTAAAATAACACAAGTAATAAAAGTTACACACTGAAAGCTTTTTTGAACAAGTGGAAATAAAAAGGCAATGGAAATAAAAAATGCTACATATTAAAATACCAAAAGTAATAAAAGTTACACACTGAAAGCTTTTTTGAACAAGTGGGTCTTCAGTCTGGTTTTGAACAGAGTCAGATCAGAGGTGGCACGCAGCTCAAGGGGGAGACTGTTCCAGGCTTTTGGGCCGGCAACAGAAAATGACCGGTCTCCCCATTGTTTGTACCTTGAGCGAGGCACCTCCAGCAGGTGTTGACTGGCAGAGCGTAAATCTCTGCCGGGCTGATGGGCTTTCAAAAGTTCTGAGATGTACAGAGGAGCAAGTCCATTCAGAGCTTTGAAAACAAACAGGAGCAGCTCTTTACCACATTCCCCATTTTCCTGGACAGTGGACCCCAAGTACTTGAAGTCCTGCACCTTTGTGACCTCTGATCCTTGTAGCCTCACTGTTCCACTGGCCTCCCTCTCATTCACACACATGTACTCTGTCTTACTATGGCTGACTTTCATTCCTCTTCTTTCAAGTGCATACCTCCACCTCTCCAAGTTCTCTTCCACTTGTTCCCTGTTCTCACCACATATCACAATGTCATCTGCAAACATCATAGTCCATGGGGATTCCTGCCTGACCTCATCTGTTAGTCGGTCCATCACCAGAGCAAACAAGAAGGGGCTCAGAGCCGATCCTTGATGCAATCCCACCTCCACCTTGAAGCTATCTGTCACTCCTACAGCACATCTCACCACTGTCCTGCTGTCTTCATACATGTCCTGTACCAGTCTAACATACTTTTCTGCCACTCCAGATTTCCTCATGCAATACCACACCTCCTCTCTTGGCACCCTGTCATATGCTTTTTCTAAATCCACAAACACACAATGGAGTTCTTTCTGACCCTCTCTGTACTTTTCTATCAACATCCTCAAAGCAAAGATGGCATCTGTGGTGCTCTTTCTTGGCATGAAACCATACTGCTGCTCACTGATAGTCACCTCTTGTCTAAGCCTTGCTTCCACAACTCTCTCCCAGATCTTCATTGTGTGGCTCATCAACTTAATTCCCCTGTAGTTGCTACAACTCTGTACATCACCCTTGTTCTTAAAAATGGGAACCAGCACACTTCTTCTCCATTCTTTAGGCATTTTCTCACCCTCAAATATTCCATTAAATATTTGAGTCAAAAACCTCACTGCCATCTCTCCAAGACATTTCCAAACCTCCACTGGTATGTCATCAGGTCCTACTGCCTTCCCCTTCTTCATTCTTTTCAGAGCTTTCCGGACTTCACCCTCACTAATCTTTCCCACTTCCTGGTCCACAGTTTCTATTACCTCCACTCTTCTTTCTCTTTCATTCTCTTCATTCATTAGCTCCTCAAAGTAATCCTTCCATCTTCCCATCACACTCTCCTCACTTGTTAGAACATTCCCATTCCCATCTTTAATAAGCCTAACCTGTTGCACATCCTTTCCAGCCTGATCCCTCTGTCTTGCCAATCGGTACAAGTCCTTCTCGCCCTCTTTAGTGTCCAGTCTCCCATACAACTCATTGTACGCCCTCTGCTTTGCCTTAGCTACTTCCCTCTTTGCTCTATGTCCCATCTCCTTATATTCCTGTCTCCTCTCTTCAGTCCTCTCACTGTCATATTTCTTCTTGGCTAATCTCTTTCTTTGAATGGCGTCCTGCACTTCACTATTCCACCACCAGGTTTCCTTATCATCCATTCTCTGTCCAGATGACACACCAAGTACCTTCCTACCTGTCTCTCTAATATATATATATATATATATATATATATATATATATATACATTTTTAAAAAGTTGTTTTGCCTTATAAGTCGCAGGGCATGCAAATTCATGCAAAAATGTGCAATTTATATAGCGAAAAGTACGGTAATTATGACAGAAAAAGGTGAATGCATGAGTTAAATTTAAAACCATTATACAATACTATATGTTTTACTATGAATAGATACATTTTATTAACATTTTATTGATTATTTTTATATGTGAATGATTTACTAGAGTGAGTAGCTGCACTTTGCATTCTTTTATAAATCTTGCCTCTTACTGAAGTGCCGTTGAGCCTGACAATAAATTGTGATGACACATTTGATGCTGCTCTTTCACTGAACTGAACTCAAGCAAAATAACCAGATTTAAATAATCCAAACCTCAGATTATAGGGGCGGAACAGGCAGATTCTAATCAAATTGGAGCAAATATGAAAACCTTACCGTGAAACTTAGCAGAACACACACATCAGTTAACTTTTCTATCAGACTTTATTTTGAAGCACACAAAGATAATTTAAATCAAGCAGAAGCACAGTGACTGAGTATTCATGTACATGTGTTCACGTGCGCAGATAAATACAGTATATACTTTTGGTGTTTCAGTGAAGTTACAAAGATGGATAAGCTTGTCGACACATTTGTAACTGGGGGAAATGCATCACTGTGTATCCATGTGTGTGTGTGTGTGCGTGTGTTTTTGTGGGTGAGAGCTTTGTGCAGAGGCCACAGAGGAATGTTGCACCTTGTTGAGTCGTTCTTCTCGTCTGTTGAACAGCTTCCATCTGAGCATCGAGGACAGAAAACAGGCAGGATTAGTAACAGGAGCAGCAGACCGACTTGTGTCTTTATTTAAAAGTCAGGTCTCAGGATTTCTACTTGGTAAAACAATATATAGTTTTTTGATTTATTCCACTACAATTTGAGCTGAATATGTCTGTTTTTAATAAATATATTGATTATCATTTTGAGAAATTGATGGAATCGTTAGCTTTTCATGTAGCTGAGATGCTCCCTTGGTGAATTAAATCCAAGAAAATGTGAATTATGAATTATTATTACAGAAAGAGCCTATGAGAAATATTTAATTCCCAACCAGTTTTTGGCTTTTGAAAAATTAAAAAAAATAACTTTTAAGTTTATTGTCATGTATTTTAATATTTATTCTCCCAGACTCCTTAATCTTGTTCCATTCCTGGATCCATAATTTTAGATTGAAACTTTTTCCTCCGTGAGTTCACACACAAGTTGGCATTTTTCTGACTCTGTTGGTGCTCGTCACTGCTCACTCCTTGGTCATTAGCTCTGCCTGTGATATCGCACATGCATGTGTGTATGAACACACAACACCAAGAGATTTTCAGTCGATGACTGGCTGAGTTGTACGTCACTGGACATTTGTCCTTTTCCCCTCCCGAGTCTGACTTAATCTGCTGCAGGAAGGCAGCTGGTTTTATTTTTAACACAAACACACACACACACAAAGCACAAATTCAGATTCACCAGTTAGGTCTCAAAAGTAATCATCAAGTCAGCGCCTAAGATATTTATGTAATTTAAACTCAACTGAGCAGGATGAATCCTTCAGAATAAAAGACCAACAGTATAATATTTTTCAGTGAGGTTGAGTGATTCAATATTTATTTAAAATAAGCAACAGAACAAAGTTTATTAATGCCTTGGATGACTCACATGTATTATTCCGCTGGCTTTCACAGACCTGATACAATATTAGGGGTGCGAATCTCTCAGTGTCTGGTTTGAACTTGTTTTGTTTTTGAAAAAGGGCAGATAAAATAAGATTTCTTCTTCTTTCTGCCACCTTTCATTTTATGTATTCTTTCATATACTATTCATTCATTCATTCAACCTTTATTTAGTCAGGTAAATCTTTTGAACCTCATGGGCTCATTTACGAAAGTGACCTGCTAAAACTAAAGAACAATGAACAGCAATGGTAGAATTTCCTTAAACAATAAACAATCAAACAATAAACAATAGAAAACAAAAGAGAGAAAAAAAAAATATATATATATACATACATACACACATACATATATATATATATATATATATATATATATATATATATATACATATATATATATATATATATACATACATATATACACATTCCTCCTTTTAACAAAGTATCAAAAAACTAGCAAAACATTATAAGGTATATGTATAAAATCAAAGACAGGAACAAATCTGCATTGGTTTTTGCCAGGATTCCAACAGATTCTGAAAACCATTTAGAGAATGGTGACTATGAGCAAACTATGAGATATGGTTTTATTTTCTTTATCTTTTGGGTTTTAATGTAAAAAATTTTTTTGATTTTGGGGCTTTTAGAATCGATTCTGAATCGCCAGGACTAAGAATCTAGATTATTTTTAAAATCGATTTTTTTTTCCCCTGCACCCCTATACAATATTATAATGCATTTGACATTTCTAACCAGTTTATTTTTAAAAATTGCATAACTTTATCCACTATTCCAAGTTAGATACAAGGCCAGGTTAAAGGCTCAGTATGCAGCTTTTGAACACGCTGGCAATTAGAAACATTTTGAACAGAGACACGTTTCTGGTCCCTCCTCACCCAGAGCCATATATGACTCAGCTCCACCTCACTCGCGCTGCAGCCTGGAATGCTCCGCCTCCACTACATGTCCCGTTTCTGCGCTGCAAAGTTCTGTGATTATGTGTTAATAAAACCTTCTAAATGTGCTGCCGCTTTGGCGCAGGGGATAAGCGGGCAGCACATATGTTTGAGGCTGAGCCTCTCCACAGGCATCGCAGGTTCACGTCCCAGACCCGACGAGCTTCTTTCTTTGGTGTCTCCCCCATCTCTACCGTTTCGCCCTCTCCCTCTCCAATAAAGGCCACTAGCGCCCAAAAATAAAAAATAAAAAATAAATAAAACCTTCTAAAAAATAAAATAAAAACATGGACCACTGGTCCAGCAAAACAAAAACACCCTGAAACCTGCAGAGCTTCACACAGCCACGTTGGACATGATTTAATTCGCTCGTGACAAATTGATCCACTTCCTCATATCTGTCAGTGCAGGTCTGGAGGGGAAGAAGCGATCACTTGACTTTTGGCAAAAAAAAAAAAATAAAAGTTCAGAGCAGGGATGAAGAAGGGATATTTAATACATTTGTGTCACATACAAAACAGTTTTGCATCGCTTTGAAATTATTTCAACAAGAACCTGCGCGGCCGCTGCAGGCTGACAGGCGGGGGCGTGGGTTGGGGGGTGAAAAGTAGTAAACTCTGTTTTTATTGGCTGGTTAACCGCGGGGCGCTCTTGGCTTTTTATAAATGCTTTTATTACCACCGGGAGACGCCAGAGGACTATAGTTTTTTTTGAGAGATTACATGTCAAAGATCAATGTATCAGGAGATAAGGGCAGAGTGAAGAAATATGTTTAAAAAATAAACTACATACCCCAGCTTTAATAATCCTTACTTAGTGGTAATTTTCAGGTATTTGTGTTTGGCATCCTGAAGTAAGATAGGACCGCTCTCCTGTGGCTGACGTGCTGAACTGCAGCGTAAAGTGCAGCTTCTGGACAAAAGGACTTGCTCTCTGGTGTGTCATGTAATGTTTGAACTGTGAAAACAGCCAGTGCTCCTCGGCACTGAAAGATAGACTTTGTCAAAAAACTTCAGAGATGAACTTCAAACCCTGTTTTCCAAAATGTAGGCTAGCAAAATTGTAGATCATTTATAGTCCCTTCAGCAAGATAAAATAAAACTGGGACGATGATTAAATGTCAAGCTGATGCTCATTTTGCTGCATTTTGAATCAGCCCCTCTTTCCCTCCTTTTCTGTCTGCAGGTGTGGTCTCTGTGAAGGACCCGGTTCCCTTGTCTCCCCTGGAACATCCAGCTGCTCCCACAGACTCGGAGCAGCTCGGTGCAAAAAGAGACAACTTCGGTTTGAGCAATGACTTGCAGTCTCACTACGTTTCCATGGAAACCTCAAATCTCCAACCTCAAACGCCCAAAGTTGAAGAGCGACTTGATGAAGATGACGAGGCGCTCACCATTTCCGAGCTTTCCTACAGGTCTTCATTAAACTATTCGATTTTTTACACTAAAAAAGAAAAAGTTTTAACTTTTGAAATCTTCTATGTCCCTTTGTAAAATGAAGTTTATTTAGTTGGCAGTCAGTTGCTCCAAATTTAAACCTTATATGTTTAAACGAGTTACGTCTGCTTATTTTTTTTATCAAATTTGTTCATCATTTACTGTTTTGCGAGGTATTATAAAAGCAGAATAGATCCATATTCATTCTTGTTGGCAGCATCACACCTTGGACCCAGTTGAGTCAGAGAATCTTTATTGTCATTTGCACCGCATGTGGAACATGTGATGAAACGAGATTATGTACGCAGGGTCCCAGTTACATCCAACAATAAAATGTAAGAGAAAAACAGTAATAACATCTAAGATATGAACTAAGAAAAACATCCAAATTTTGTGGCAAATTCCAGATGTTTCTTCTATCAAAGCTTATTTGATTGCCATTAAAGAATGTGTCCTCTGACCGTGTTTACATATCTGCTGGAGAAAAATGTTCTCCCTTTATCTCACTTACTCACTAGAAGACGCGCTCGACGACAGAAATCTTTTAACCGGTCTTTACTTGCTGATGTTCAGATTTTTTTTACTGCAGATTTTCAGGACAGGTCACACAGATATACAGGAAGTGCACGCATGAAGCCCGGGCACAAGAATCTGCCACGGGCAGTGTGTGCAGCTCGTTTTTATACATCATCAGTTCAGCTGAAATCACAGACTTGGAGTGGCAGCTGCACGTCCAGCTCTCTCTGCTAAACCAAACATATGGTTCATGGGCAGAGTTATTCTCAGCCATAGTAGTTAAATTCATTGACGATGAATTCCCTAACAGTGTCTTCTCTCCTCTGCAGCCCCTGTGTCAGCATGCTTCCCACTCCAGTGGATGACAGTCAAGGAGGCGCCAGCTTGCTCTTCTCCTCCCCGGTCCAGAGTCCTGCCCGGCTGCTAAGAGAGCTCCACGAAGACCCTGACATCCAGGCCCAGCTGGAGGCTGAGCGGGAGCGAGACCGGGCCTGTGAACGCGCCCGCCTGGCTGCGGCGGGTCCGATGTGTGGCGCCTGGACCGGCGGCCTGCGCCTGCTGTCGTCCAATGAGAGGGTCAACACCTGCGTGCTCGGCGTGGCCCGGCTGGTCGCCGTGGTGATGGGCGTCCTGCTTATCACCGTGCCCGCGCTGCTGCTGCTGCTGGAGTCGGACATCGACGTGTCGTTCCTCCACGAGATCCGGCAGACCCCCGAGTTTGAGCAGTTCCACTACGAATATTACTGCCCGCTTCGGCGCTGGATTCTGTGCAAGGTCAGCACGGCCATGGAGAACCTGTGGTCCGACTGAGGGAGACGAGGAGCAGAGGAGAGCCGCGATCAAAAGAGTGGAAATGTCTGTCTTAACTTGTGGTTTGACATGATCTGTTGTCTTAACATGTGGGCTTTCTTTGCAATATGACTCGCAGAAGTGTAGCAAGCAAGGCAGTTCTGCCTACGTGACACAGGATCAAGGACAGGTAGTCCTCGACTTACAACAGTCTCGAGTTACGACATTTTGTGGTTACGACACGCATCGCCATTAAAAAAAAAAATATATATATATATATATATATATATATATATACCAGTATATAT